>BMAV01023754.1:0-131957 GCA_019973955.1 Trichonephila inaurata madagascariensis
TAAAACAAAATACCAATTTTTTACAAAATAAATCGTTTTTTTGGGGGGAACTAGCTTAGGGCAAATTTAAAATTTTGGGTTTTTTTTAAAACCGTTGAAAACAGCGTCAATAACAGTACCACTGTTAGCAGTCGAAACATTCTAATTTGTGTTCATTTCGAGTTGAGTTCATCATTTATAAAAGCTATGAGCGGCTCAACTTTTGGCAACTGAAGTTAAATTTAAAAATCACCACTAAAAAATCAGAGGAAGCGAGTGATAATTTTTTTAAAGAGCAGAACCACCTTCGTTATATGGTAAAAGTACAAAATGCAGGAAATCTTTAATTTTTTTTAACCATTTGATTCGAAGAAATGTATACGACCACCGAAATCTCTTTTTTGTCCATTTTAAACAAGCATTCTGCCACACTTATGTCCTCAAATACCATGACTAACGGTTTAAAGTCAAGCGCTCGAGTGCTTGGTGGCTTAGAGTTGGACCCCTGCGAGGGTAGCGAAAAGAACACCACCACTCTCATTGATCAAATCAGAAGTAGGCGCGCTTACGTCACATGCTGTTATACTTTCCGTCCCTTTTCACGAAATCACTCCCAACAAATATCCAGCAACCGAGAGGAAAGATGTTACTCATCAATAAAAAAAAACCCTTAAGTTTTTCGTATATTTTAAATTTTCCCGCACAAAATTTTTTTTTAGAAAAATGGCAAAAAATTTAATTATTTAGGGGCCCCAGATATTGTTAGCCCAAGGCCCCAAAGGTCACGGTCCGGCCCTGCATATAGAGGAGGAAAAGAAGTGGAGCACATAGAGTCCTAGGGAACTCCTGCCTTCGTGTAGTGAGTTCTAGAGAAGGTGCCATTTATACTTTGACTTTAAAGCTTCTTTTTCTAAGGAAATCGTTTATCCAGATCACACCGTTTGATGATATGCCTGTTACATGAATGATGTTGATCAATTTATGTCTCCATACTCTGTGGAAAGTAGCAGAGAGATTTGGGTTGATTGAATATTAACGCGTCGCACTGTTTAGCTACACGAGGGCTTTCGGCGACGGACCAGAGAGATCTGGGAGTACCATGGTTGTTTTCTTATGTGACTTTATTTAATCCAGTTTAGTTTCCATATTGCGTAATAGATGGTGCTAGCATTGCATTAAAAAACTATCATGGGTGCATTTGTGCTGTCCCGATCCACTCCTCTTGTAACAACATGACCCCATGAGGCAACTGACCATGAGGCATGTGCAGATGCTCAGGGAAGAACTTGCGCGGAAACATGCGCAAATGACCAGGGAGGAAACTAGCTTTTGAGGGGCTAGACGCTCATCTAGACGCTTGTGTCAATACACCTTACACGTGATTTGTGTTACTTATCAAATTTCACCGGCGCGTGTATTAAGTTATCTTTATTCACAAGTGGGCACTCCTCTAACGACTTATCTCTGTGCTAAATTGGAAGCTTTTCGTTAAACCTAGAGCTAACATGGCATCAAGAATTAATGCCCCTTTTTCTTTCTGGTAACTTTTTTTGTGATTTAAAAAAAATAAATAATTTTTCTAACTTTTTGATCATATATCGGTTTATTTTTTCCGCTTTTCGATTAATACAGCATGATTTAATACATTTATTTTTCTACTAATGTTATTGTAAGCAACTTGCTTAACGTTAAAGAGAAGACCGGTTTAGCTATGGTAGGAATAGATATGTATTAAGTGTTATGTCGTGTGTTACAAAAACATATCCATTATTAATCATGAGCAAATCATTTCCTTAATTATTTCCACTATCATAACAACCTGTAACCACAGACTATTTAAGTTCCGATGAAAATCATATGCTCTAATTTGAGTATTGCTTGTATGATTTAAATACTTTAGGTTATACTATTGCTGTTAAAATATTCTTGTGCTAAATAATTTTGAAACAAAAATTTATTTATATTGATTTAATTTTTTTTCAAGTAACATGAAATTTTTAAAAAAATTGTCAACTCATTTTGCAAGTAATTTTGATTACATTTATAAAGATTCTAATTTTTTGTCTTACAGATAAATCATTTTTTAGTGTATCATATTCTTACCGGTCATTGTCTTATAAAAAATGAGATGTCAATTTCTGTTTATTCATTAATTTGTTTATCTTGATGTATTAATGAATATTTATGTGTGTATCTTGATGTATTAGTTTACTGCGCCTGAAACAAATGTTATGTAAATTTTATATGAAGTAAAAAGTATGGAATTTTATTGTTCTATTTCTACAAAATGATAATTTTTTTTGTTAATTTGAAAGTTTGGCTGTGATAGATTTTGAAAAATAAAAAATTTTCGAAAAGATAAATACATTAAAAGTTTTTTAAAAAATTTTCAGATTTTTAATTCATTTTTTACTTTGAATATTCAAATAAAAATACTTAAAACAATGATTTACTTAAGAAAAAACTTATTCTACAGAAAAATTTTTATATGGTAAAGTTATCACTTAATGTTTTAGTTGTTGGGCAGTCCCAAGGGGGGAACCCCAATGTCGTGGCCCTTTTTTTTTCTTCCCCGGGCCCGTTATTAAATTTCAGAAATAAATAAATATTTTTTGTAGTTTGTTAGCAGATTTTTAATTTAATTGAAAAAAAAATGGCTTTTTTTTTTTTGATTTTTTTTTCACCATTGATGGTTGTAGCTACCTTTTTTGGGGAAAAAAAAGGGTTTTTAATCTAAGAAAAAAACCTTTTATTTATATTAATGTTCATTATTGAAATTTCTTGTATTAATTCATTATTACCTACCCCTTTCCCAGAAGAAAAAACTGAATGTTTTTTTGTATAATTTTTATTTTTTTGGTCTGTTCTATACTTAGTACGTTTACTACATTAAGTTCCTAAAAAATATACCTATTCATGAATGTTTTAGTGATGTAAAATTTAACAAAATATATGAAAGTTATCATAAAATTGATAAATCTCATTAGGATAGCTTTGAAAAAAATTTAATATAGAGTAAAGATAAACTCCGACTTCTAGAGGCCTTTTGTACTAAATGAGGTCTGAGACAGAGTCTCTTGCTTGTGTATTATTCAATATAGTATTTGAAAAAGCTGTTGAAGATTCTAATGTAAACACCAGAGGTATAATTTTTAATAGAACCATACAATTATTAGTCCTCTCTGAAAATATTGATATCATAGGTAGAACAAGACAAACAGTTATTAATGCTTTTGTCTCCCTTGAGGAGTCTGCAAGAAGAATGAGTCTCTCTATTAACCAAGAGAAAACTTAATTTTTGGCTGTAACTTAGAGAGACTGTGGCTTATCCCATTTAAAAATTAATAATTTTGCTTATGAGTGTGTGCAGCAGTTTAAGTATCTTGGAACTGTCATGTCAAAAGCTATACTAATGATATAAAGCTGAAAGTAAATAATAAGCTACTTATAGCAAATAAATGTTTCTATGGGTTGAAAACACAAATGCATTAATGTCAAAACAAAACTCAACATATACAAAACCTTAAATAGACCATTTGCTTTATATGGCAGAGCAAGTGCTGGCCATTAAATAAATCTGAAAAAGATTAGCAACTTATTTTTGAGAGAAATATATTCCGAAAGATCTTTGGTGAAGTGAAGTAAAATGTCTATAGAATTCAATAAAATTATGAAATTTACAGCAAATTTAAAGGACCAAATATTTTCAAATTTATAAAGACTAGTTGCATCAGGTGGGTTGATTCTGTTGAGAGAGATCTTAGTGATCTGGGTGTCAACTGTAGGTAATCTATTGCTCCAAATATTCAGATGGAGGAGGCTCACAGAGACAGCCTTAGCCTGTGACAGGCTGTGGTGCTGCTGAAGAAAAAAGAAAAGTTGTCATAAATTATAAAGCTTTATTATATTATTATTATAGCTTATTTATATTTTGACATATACATGTAAAACATTGTGTAAAGTTCTTTTACAGATAAATAATAAAATTGATATGTAATGATTTTTGGGTTGATGTATCATTACATTTTTAAAATTTTATAGGTCTCAAAATCCTGTTCTAATAAAGTTGGATTCTCCTCTCGATAATGCTAAGCAAAAGTTTGATTCGATTGTAATTGTGTCATCAGATGTTTCTAAAATAAATCTTCCAGAATCCAGTTTCTTAAATGGTTATCTACAACTTCTAAAGCATCAAAAACAGGTAATTATTCTGTAATTTTAGAATTATCTTGGATTTTTTTTATTTGTGTTTAAATTTCCTTTTGTTTTCAAACTTATTCTGGATTATATTTGATATACAAGGAAAAATGCTGATTTTAAATGTTTTTTTTGTTTTTGTTTTTCAGTATGACTCGGCTTTTGAAGATGTAGAAACATTTCTAAGCCCAAATATTGCGGGAAATGAGAATATTAAAAAATTGGTATGTCTTTAAAGTTTTAATGTAATGATTTCTTCAAAAAAAAAACTGTTTTTGATTTAATGCTTTTAATTGTCTTTTGAAAATTTTGTTCTGAGTGCTTGATGCATTGGTATTTACAAAATATCATCAACCAATTTTGTCAAATTAGAAGACAATGAAAAACGGGATGTCAGCCAACAGAGGGGGGAAAAAGTTTATTTATTTCAAATTTTCCATGGGTATCTAGGGTTTCCATCATGAACTCTTTTTGGCGGCGGTTCAAAAATTTGGGGTCCTCTTGCCACTGAAGACTAAAGGGGAAAATTTGGGTTTCTGATGCATGTTAAATCTCTCAAGGCTGGATATCCTCCTGTTGGCGTGGTAATTAGAAAAGGTGTTGTTCTCTCACTTGAACAGGGTTTAAAATTATGAGGTCCATCACTAGTAACCCTTGTGTTGTTTTATAGTGCTTTTAAAATGATTCTCACTGGTTATGATGTTAGCCACAAGTAGAAAATTTTGGTGACTGTTTTGAAGTAGTAACATCTTTGGAAGTAGTGAAATTGGTTGACAGTATAATACTTTAGTACCTTGGTTTTTCATGTTATGAATTTTTCTGATTTTTAAAAATAATTTTCTGGTTTTTATTTTATACATTTTCTTTTGATTCTGTATATCAAATTTTTTTATTCTGTTATGAAAATATGTACATACTGCTTGTTTTTTAAAAGAAATACTTTCTAAAAATGGGAAAATATGTACTTTTTCTGAAAACTTATAATAGTTTCTAACCTTTATAAAGTAATAATTTAATAGAATATATCAAATTTCTCGACAATATTTCAAGTGATATTGTGGACATGTTTCCTCTTTAAAAATTTTATTTGTCAGTTTTTGTGTTTGTGCTACAGTTGATTACAATGACTGCATTTCTTTGAAATGCTTTTTCTAAACTCTATAATAGTTTTTATATAATAGGGCTTTTTTAACTGTTTGTGATTAACTGTGTTTTTTAAACCAAAATATTTTTTTTATGGTTTTTCGTTTTTCTATAAATTTTTTGTGCGGCTTTCTTCTCTTAAATGGATAAAAAATAGCTTTCAGTATGCAAAGTCTTAATTTTTTTAAAAGAATTCAAGGGCTGACAATTTGTTGTATGAATAATTTTATCAATATTAATATTTTAATCGAATTGAATCTATACAATTTAATTTTCAGCAAATACTTCCATAAATATTAGAATCTATTAAACCTTCTTCCTCTGTAATCCATAATCATTTTTTATTATGTAATCCACAGCTTCTCCATATCATTAGCCTAATTTGTGTCAGATATTTTTTAAATTCAAATTTATAAATATTATTAATGTTCACTAATAAGTTATTTTGCATACTTTGCAAATCTGGAATAATTTGTTATTTAACCTTTTATACTTTGATTGAGAATTGGAATACATTTTTTAAAAACTTGGAATGTCTCAATTTAAAAAAAAAGCTGGTAAAAACCAGATGAGAAGATTCTGTTTAATGAATAACTAGATTTCTTTTTCAATTAAATCTTTTGTTAGAAAAGGTAATATTGTGGTTTAGAAACTTCTATCCTGCAACTAAGAATTAGATAATTTTTGACAACACTGTGCTTCTTTTATATGAAACTTAACCTTTTCTCTAGAAAAGGTTTCTTTTCATGTTTTCTCCTTTATCCTTTTCTCTAAAGCTTCAGTGAATTTCACATTTCAAATAAATTTTTTTCCATTTTGCAAATTTTATAAATTTTTTAAACAAAACTATTGATTTAAGGGTGTTTTCTAAAGTATTGAAAAAAAAAAACATGATGCCACTTCATCACAATAACATTACATTATTCAGAAAAGAAACTTTTGCTGTATTTTAAATTGCTTGTAATGTTAAAAATGTAATGTAAGAATTATTTTAAAATTATGAAAAAAAGAAAATACATATATTTTTGCTTTCAGAATTTTTTGTATGTATGACAAACTTTAACATAGTACCTGTAGAGGGCATGTTATGTATCCATTCTACAGACAATTTTAATGAACAGTTGGAAGAAAAAGGCAAAATGAAATATGACTAAATATGCATTTATAATGCCTTATTTTATGGAAAAGAATATTTTGATTTTGACTTCATAATAATGATTTTTTGAACACTTCTGCTTTTTTCATGAATAATTGTGAAGGTGGTATAATCTACACTAAAAATTTTTAAAACAAATTTTGTGAAGTTTTCTTTTATAACCCCAAACCAGGAAAGCGGGCAAAAAGGGACCAAAAAAAAGGAAAAAGATCCGAGGAAACCTTTTCCTTTTTTTATATTGCAATTAAATTAAAAAAATATTAAAAAATCTTAAAATTCACAGTTGATTTACTCCTGTGTGTTTTTTATTGCTCCAAGTCGTCCCGAAAGCGGGAGGGAAATTCAAACTTTTTGTGATTTTTAAAATTACAATGCTTCTTTTCTTACCAAAATCAAACAAAAAATAATTACAGAATCAGGAAGATTATTTATTTCCACATGATATGGTATAAATTTTTTTCGCAAAATAACAAATTTTTTCAAATTTTTTGAAATTTTTTTAAAAATTTAAAAAATTTTTATGATTTTTTTGAAAAGAATTTTTCAGGGC
Source organism: Trichonephila inaurata madagascariensis (assembly GCA_019973955.1). NCBI lineage: Eukaryota > Metazoa > Arthropoda > Arachnida > Araneae > Nephilidae > Trichonephila > Trichonephila inaurata. Next base: position 7,026 of record BMAV01023754.1, read on the forward strand.
ATTTTATATAAATTTTATTGTAAAAGAATCAAAATTCTGTACCCAAAAGTTAATACTTTGTTTTTTTTAGAACCCGCTTTAAAATAAAATAAAAACCAAAATTTTTTTTTTTACAATTTTAAAAGAATTACTCAATTAAATATTTAATAACTTTGTCATTTATAAAAATAATCACATGAAACTTTTTCCCCATATGTGTATCCAAAGATTGAAAATATTGCTTACAAATTATGGATTTTAAAAAAGTTTGTGCTTTTCGTCTAATAGACTTTTTTCAAAAATTCATGCATGAAACATTTTTTACATTAAAAATTACCACTGTTTTTTATGATTGTGTGAAATTTAAAAACTTTACTTAAAAATTAAGCCTTCAAAAAAATGAAAACTTTGAAAACACATTTGCAAACTACGTTTGTGAAAAGCGAATGGCACCATTGGACGCGAAAACCGCTTTTTGAGCAAGAAAAGTTCACTTGTTTGTTACACTGAGAGAAGAGATTGATCATAACAAATGAAATTCATCATATTTGGCTCTTTTGACTTTTAAACTGAAATGGAATATAGTAAATTTTCTTTAAAAAAGTTGTAGGATTTTGTAATTTTAAAAATTTTTATTTTTTTTTTGTCTTTTCTTACATAAAACTATTTTTTAAAAAAGACACCTTTGTTTCCAAGAGTTAAAAAATGCATTGAAAAAAATCACCAGAATTGCCAAAGGACAGTAATAATTAGTTGTGGTGAACCTACCCCATAGTTCAAGAGTTTGAGTGTTTATGGCGTATGCGGGGAAAGACAAGTTCGGCAATCTTACCTCCCCCCCTTCTTTTTTGCCATTGAGATGGATTTCAATAAACTAGATTTTTGTTTTTAGTGCCATTTTTTAAGCAAACGGTATGTTACAATTGTTAAATGTATCGGGTTGGAGGGAAAGTTCTGTCGTATTTTAAAGAAAACATTTGAATGCATTTATAAAAATATGTGTTTAATATTAATCAATTATATATGCTCCATTATTTGTTACAACTTGTTGCCATCTTTCAGGTAACATATAAATTCCTATTTTGTAGAAGTTCTCGTCCTTGGAGTTAAAATAGTCAGCAACTGCCTTAGAAACACTTTAGAAGACTTGAATTTTTTTTCCGTAGATAATTTTGCAGAGATCTGAACAGGTAATAATCAGATGGTGAATGTCAGGTGAATACGTGGATGACCAAGGACTTCCCATCTTAACGTATTCAGTTTTGTTGTGTCACTGTTGCAGTAGTGGTCGCCGCTACCGCGGTGGAACACTATTCCTTTTCTGGACGCTAATGCTGGCCTTTTTCTTTGATAGCTGCATTCATTTTATCCAGTTGATTGCAGTAGAGATCCGCGTTGATGGTTTTTCCCTGTTTCAGCAACTCGTAGTACACTGGACCTTTCCTTTGTCACCACAAACAAAGCAGTACTTTTCGTTGATGGATACTTGGTTTTGCAACTGTTGCTGATGATGTTCCTGGTTTGCAGTAAGATTTTTTCTCTTAATATTCTCGAAAGAACCCACTTTTCATCTCCAGTAATCAACTTCTCCAAAACGGCTCCACATTGTGTCTAATCAGATGTGATGAACACATTCTTACACGATCAGACAAATTCTTTTCCGTTAATTCATGTGGAACCCAAACACTTCGCTTTAACACAAACCCAAGAGATTTAATGTGATCTCCAACAGTTGTATGATGAATGCCAAACTCTTCTGCAATTTCTTGACTTGTTAAATGTGGATTATTTTCCAACATGGATCGCAAAACATCATTATCGATCTTGGATGGTCATCCAGATCGATTACTTTCTTGGAGGCTCAGTTAACCGAAACGAAATTTGCTAAACCATCTTTGACAATTACGAACATTTACAATATCTTTTCCAAGTACCGCAAGATAAATTTTTACATGCAACCGATGCGTTGCTTCCTTTTTGGAATTAATACAAAATGCAGTGTCGTAAATGCACTTTATATACTGACACGTTTTTCACTTTAAATATTACAAGTAAATGATGAACAGTAAAAAAAGACTTTTTATATTATACAGCATCTAAAAAAACAAAAAAAATCCGAATGACTCACTAGCCAGATGTTTTATTTACAACAAAAATCACCTGCCTATTTAAAATACGACAGAACTTTCCCTCCAACCCAATACATTTTAATCAACTTCATTATTTTAAATCCTAAGAAGGAAATTATTATAAAATAATGAATATGTTAGTTTTGTATGACGTAAATTTTTATGTCAAGTATGTTTAAATTATTTTATTAGAATTTCTTCCATTACTGAAAGAAACATTGAAACAATAATATAAGAACAAAATGTTTCTGTTTTTATCAAATTGTATTATTTTTAAATATATTTTAATAGAGTATATATATAAAATGTAAATAAATTTCTAGGCTTTTTTCCTCGTGGTTCTTTCTTTATAGTTATATATTTTAATTGAACATTCAAGTTTCCAGAAATAAGCAGTCATTTCAATAACTAACCGTAACATTTTTTAAAACCATTATCTAAAGATAATGGATTTAAATTAATAACTTTTTAAAAAAGCTAAAGCAGTATTGTTTTTTATTGTTCTTTACTAAATTAATTATTTTAGAATAAAATACATTGTCTGTGTTTTCTTCTGGATAAAACTAGATTAGTTTTTTGAGACATTTTTATGCTAAAGGTATATAATGAGATTGATTAGTGTGAATGAAAATTTTTTCAGATTCATTTTTTTATTTTAGATTCTAAGAAGGTATTTGTTGTTGAAATAATGAATATGCTTATAGTTTTGCAATATATTATATCAGAAATGTTATCTTTAATGCTTTAAATTAATATTTTTCATTAATTAAAGCAGCATTGAGTTTTGTAAATCATTAATCCAAAATAGGAATTTAGAGGAAGAAATATTCCTGTTGTGAATCTATTATAAATATCTTTATTGTAGGAATCCTGTATTTATATCTAAATTATTCAGATATGTCATCTATAAGATTCATATTTGTAAACTATGTTCATACAGCAAATTCATTAAATAAGTCTTGAAAGTGTTCAACATAAGGGCATCTATAAAGCATATAATATGAGTAAAAAAATATATTTTACGTATTCTTAAATTTAGAAAGAATATTATGTCTGGAAATGGTAATTTAGTGAATATTTATATTATTCAGAAACTAAAATATTAATTCTATCTACAAAAAAAAAATGTTTTTATGCAACGGGAATTTGAAGATCATTCTTTAACACATGAATCTAAATTCATGATTTTTTTTTATATTTGCATTCTATGCTTTTATTAAAATGACAACAAAGAATATTTTTTTAGCAAATTATTTTGTGGAAGGGATAATCTTCAATTGATGTTTGGGATATTTTTTCTTATTTTGATTTTTGTGGAGGGATTTCTTTTTTGATTTCACTTTGCAATTTTTTTGTTTTAAAATGGGACATCTATTATTTTGTCACTCCTTTTTGGATTCTTTGATTTTTAATACTGGAGAAATATAAAAGCTACAAAAAATGTATTGCAGTGGTTCTTAAATATTTTTAAATTATAGTACTTGTATTTATATAGAGGTGCATGAAGGAAGGAATATAAAAACAGAAAACAATAAATACAGTAGAACCTGATTTTGTGCGATTTTATTTTTGTATTATCTTTTTTTATGCGGCGTATGAATTTCAACGGTTTTGGCGCCCCTGTAATGTTTTCTATCAATGTACATGCATACACTTCAAGGCGCTCTGTTCATTGGCTATAAACAGTCTCTTGACAATGCACATTCTGTTGCTTTCTCTCAACGCACTAGCAGCATGCATTTGCTTCAAGACTAAACTTTCAATGACAGGGACATTATCCATAATTTGATAGATTATGAAGATGGACATGAAGAGAACCGGATTTTTTGACAGTGGATACAATATATGCTGGGATTCAGCTTTCCAACAAATCAGAAAATCATTTTCTTGAAGTAGATACTATCCTGAAAGGAGTTTGAAATTACAAAAAAAGAGCTCCGATCATGCATATCTGGTTATCATGGCCATTCACAAGCAACTGACCGTCGTCACAAAAACTTACCAATTACTTTATGGTGCCAAAAAATAAATTAATTGGAATTTTATCTTCAAGTATGTGTGTGTGTGTAACAAAAACGATTTTGAACTAATTCATCACTGGAAGATGTGCGCTTTTGATTATGATGAGTAGCACTGAATTATGTATGAGCATTTTGAAAATTTCTCTGTGTATACAATGAGAAATTAAACGTTTTTAAAATGTTTCCATGTGGAATTTAATCATTTTGTTTAGAAGTACTTTCTCATAAATTTTGTAAATAATTGACATGTTTTTTAAATTGGACTTTTTTTATGCAGTCCCTCTCCACCACATAAAAAAGGTTTTTTGTATTAAGATGACAAAATTGTTTGATATATTTAAGTATTTATGAAAATTTCAATTTTTTTTGCGATTTGTTTTATATGGTCCCTATCTACTGCACAAAAACAGGTTTAACTGTATAATTAATGTTAAAATCTTAATTTCTCTTACTTTTTTTAATTGATCAGTGTTTTGACTTAGTTTTTTTATTAAAAGTTTTTCACATTTATATATTTTATAATTGAGGTATTTTTATATAAATAGGTACTTATATAAAATAATTTTTTTTGTCTTGTAGGTGTATAGTCCAACTGGTCCTCTAGATAGACATTATGACGATGTACGGAGATTTGTTGAAGCTTCTGATAAAGGTATCAAAAGGTAAAGTATTTAGTTTTAAGCTGAAAATATAATTATTCAATCAATTCTAATTTTATATGCAATTTGAATTTTTTAATTGTTATGGAAGCATTTTATTTGATATTCTTTTCAAATTAAACTGTCATATTAATGTAAATGTATGAATTTTGTTTTTGTCACTGAACATTAAAAGCACAGTGTTAAATTTTTCTAGACTTTTAAAAGCAGGAGGTAAACGTCCGATACTAGCTGTTCTTTATGAAGATTCCGGAGTGTTGGTTTTGATAAATATGAGCAGTATAATATTGCTTCTCTCCTAGGAGCAGCCGAAGCTATATATGTAGTAAGTTCTTCACTATCATTTCTATCTTTCATGAAATTTTAAAAATAAAGTCTTCTTTTTTTCATACTTTATGAGTACAGATTATCAGTTCTATGCTGGATGTTTCATTTCTTTTCTTTATTTGTTCATGATGAAGAGGATCAGTAGCCATGGTCGGGAACTTCTAACTGGCATAATTTCTGTCAAGTTATTGATTCAAGTTTTAGTGCTGCTAAAGACTTGCCTGGTAGAGGAACTGATCATATTAAAACTGTTGGTTTAAAGTCCTCATTTTATTATGGCGGGGAAGATTGTGGAAAGTGGAGTGCCATTTGGATGTTTTTGTCTCTTGACCTCTGTTCAAAATTATGAGGTCTGTTGCCAAAGCCTTTAAATATCTTCAAAGTATAACATTAATTATCAGTCAATGCATTATTCTTAGAAAAAATAGTTTTTATTTCTTAAGTCTGTTATACTGATTGGTAATCCTTGCTATATACAGTTCCACTACAGGAATAAAGATTGTAGTTATTTATGAAAGTTGCAAAATCATATTTGATATTCTTGTATAGGAATTTAGAAACTTATTGCAGATTTAGGCAAATATATAATAAGATATCATGAAAGTCATTGAAAATTATTTTTTTTAATTCTGTGAAAAACACCAGGAAATATTGGTACCATTTTTGAAAGTATTTATCTTGTTTATGAAGAGGCTATTCAAATTCAAAAAGAAAAAAATATATGAATTTTTGTGAGCTAATAAGATGATTTGATAGCTGTCTTGTGTATATATAATTTCATGATTAAATTAATATATCTTGAATGAAATTAATAATTTTCTCCTCTCTGTATGTTCTTTACTTTAACTTTACATTAGAGATCTAGCTTAAGAGAATATTCTTTGCAAATTCATTTTTCTATAATAATGTAGAAAACTAGACTGTAAAGATAGATAATTTAGAAAGGGCAAAGAATATAAAGTTTGATTTGGTTTTTTTTAGAGTAGAACTTCAAGAAATTGTCTAAATATTTTTCAAACAAAACTCAAGACATAAGGTGAAAGAATTTTTTAAGCTGTTTCCTTATTTGAAATATTCATTATATATGTAATTGTGCAAGCCGATATGAAAATTTAAAAAAGTGACCATGAATTTCCTTGATTCATATAATTCAAAAAATATATCTGTAATAAAATATCCTGAAATACTGCAGTTTTTTAATCAAATTAAAGTGCTTTGGAATAAAAAAAGATTATTTCAGAAATAATTAATTTTAAATTAAAAAGTATTCTGCATTTTAACTTTTAATCATCAACCTGTTATCTCATTCTTGAGCATGTTAATAAAATTAAAATTTTACAGTATTTTCCTGTATTGATTCAGCAGATTATGTGTTAAAGTTTCAAATTTCGTTGTGTGTATTATACGTCACTGCAGATAATGTGACAAAAAACTTTCTCCATCAGAAAAGCTTACAATAAAGTTTTAAAAGAAATGCCATTTATGTTTTATAAAATAAATAACATATGGCACTGAAAACTTTTGTGGCTTGGTTGACACATTTCTGATACATTTGTTTTTGTCTTATCAGGTTTAAGAAAGAATTCGGTTCCTTGAAAAGATATTACAGTTGCTAGCGTCATTTTGCATTCTGTCTTGATCTGAGCTGTTTTGTCCTAAAAATATTGAAGTTTATTGTCATGTTGAAGCAAAAAGGTGTAAAGTACACAGCAGATTTTAAACATAGAAAAGTATGCCAAAGTAAGAAATTAGGAAACTGCAAGATTGTTTAACATTCATGTATCAAATATTCAATTGTGGAGAAGAAAACAAGACTAATTTTGAAAAATGTGTCTGACATAAAAGAGCTTATTGTCATGGAAAACCTTACTGGCCAGAATTAGAGAAGAATTTAAGGTTCATGTGAACGAGAAAGGTTGGATGTATGAAGAAATCATGATATCATAGCTACGCCAGAGTGTCTGGCAAAAAACGAAAAAATTCATTTCTTTCATCCCAAATCTTTTTTAATTACAGACTTGATAAAAGCAGTTTCTCAGTGTGAATGTTAAAAATGCCCTGAAGTCTGCATCTGCAAAAATTGTAATAATACCTGGAGGACTGACAAAGAAATTACTTCCTTTAGACATTGGAATTAAGAGATACTTAAACTGAAAGCTCAGAAATTATGGAAACAATGGATGTCTGATGGTGGGGTGGGGGGAGAAAAGAATTAACTTGAAGCGTCTTCGTATGGAAAATATCTCCAACTGGGTTTTGATAGCATGGTACTCAAATTCACAACTCATTCACAAACTGTAAACTAATGGAAATAATTGATGTGGCTATGAGTGTTTCTCAATTTAAATAAAACATTTATTAAGTATTTACCAAGGCATGCATTAAAAACTTAATATATTTGCGCACGCTCAAAAGCTTCTGCCTTTCCTAGACCATCTAGAGAACTTCTTTCCTCTTCAGACGCTTTCCTCCCCTGTTGCCACCAAGAAGAAAACTGCACCTTCTAGGGTCGGGTCACCCTTGCCCGGGTGCCTAAGATTTATTAGACGCTCGCCCCTCCTCGGGTCAATCACTCCTTCGCTCTTTGGGTGCTTTCGCAACACATGGAATGATGTCCCAGAACTACGATAAAAAATGTGTTTCAAACGAAAATGACTCTAACAAGGGAGAGTTCTTATCTGGTGAGACTCAGATAATTATGTTAGTGAAGATGTAATTAATTAATTCATTACCGAATTTGATGAAGCAGATTTTGAAAGTTTTCAATTATTATTAATAAATTTTAGTGAACATTCAAAAAAGAATTTTCTTTTTTTTTATTTTAATGATGAAATAAATGTGCTTCATAATAAGAGAATAATTTTTTTTTTCTGTACAATTTACTACTTGTTTTAATTATTATTGTGTATGTTTTAATTTTATCTGACACTACCTTATTGGCAGTATATATTTTGGATCATTTGCCATAAAAATTGCTGCAGGTATTGTAACATTTTTTATTTGAAAAAAAAGGTTTTTCAGGTAATATGCCAGTGCAGATTTTATACAGAAAAATACAATAAGTGTTTCTTAAGTTATGCTTTTCTTCCAGTCCTCTAGATTTGAAATAAAATTTTTATTTCTTTAGAAATGGGATTTAATTTAGTTTTACAACAAAGATATTTTTTTAGATAATATACTTTTCTTGAAAACCAACAATATAATTAAAATGCTTATTAGTCCATTAAATCATTATTGTAAACAGAATAATGAGTTATTCACAATAATTTCTCAAGATTTATTCTCAAGAAAAATTTATAAATCCTCTTTTTTATTTCTTTATTTATTATTTTTTTTTTTAAAGAACAGCATTTATCACTAATGTTTTTTTTTTTCAAAAGTTTAACTAAATTTCTCATGAAGAAAAATACCAATTTTCAATACTTGTGACTACTAATTTTAATGTAATGTATATCTCTTAGTTGTTCAAGTTTAATTTTTATTTTCCTCTTGTAGCCTTTGGAAATACGGGAAGATGTGCCCGAGAAGGCAGCAAAAATTGAAATCTTAGGCTACACAAGCTTTGGGTCTATCAGTATTCCAGTATTATCTGCTATAGAATTGGGCAGGTATTATTATTTTAATTCTTAAGATTTATAATTATAATAATTATGCTTTCTGTATGATTAATGATATTTTAACTTCCATTTCAAATGTATATGCTGGCTTTTTGATATTTTTTTTATCTTGTTTGATTTAAAAGAAGTTGGTCTAATAGAATTCCATAAGCTTACTTTTCATATATGATTGGAAAATTATCAAGTAACTAAGAATAATAAATTTCGCATATTTTTAAATGTACAATGTTTTGCTATACATAAATTATATTAATAATGCATTTGTAATAAAAAATTTCATTTTATGACAAAAGACAATGTTATTTACAGATTATTTACATTGATTTTTTTTAAATTCCTTTTAATGTACCAAAATCAGATGTCACCAAGAAGTATTAAATATTGGGTTGTTCAGAAAGTAATTTTGTTTTTTTCTGACAGAGGATTTAATAGTATTTTTTCTCACCACAACTTCACTTAACCAACATAATCATTATATGTTTTGAGAACTGATATAACAAAGCTTGTGTGTGAAAAAGTCAAATTCATTCTACACTGTAGATTTTGGTTGGGGCCTGTTCAAATATGGAGAGAGAAAAGCAGCATTTTCAGCATAATTTTCTGTTTCACTATCAAAAAGATCAAAATGCTATTCAAGCACAAAAAAAGTAAGCCTATGTATATTGAGAAAATGTATTAACAGTATGCCAGTGCTAAAACTGGTTTGCAAAATTTTGATTTGGCAATTTTGTTTCTCATAAAAGTTTGGTAATTCTCCAAAAGCTTTTACAGTTTACTGCTTTTACAGCTGCCATACCTACTATATTCTCCAGATCTGATACCTTCTGATTATTATTTGTTCCAATCTCTACAAATTTTTTTAAATGGTTAAACTTTTACTTCAAATGAAAAGATCAAAAATCACCTAGATCAGTTTTTTGCCAGCAAAGAACAAGATTTTTATAAGCGTGAAATCCTGCTACTGCCAGAAAGAGAGCAAAGGGTATTGGACCAAAATGGACAGTATATAATTCAAGAAAATATTTATTCACTGTTATATGAAAAATGTCTTTCATTTTCTGAAAAAAACAACCAAAATTACTTTCTGAACCTCTTAATACAAACAAATTTTTGTGAGAATACTGACAAAAATTTATTTTATCACATAAACCTATTTGGTGTTATGCAATGAATTTTGTTGTACAATAAAAACTTTTTAATACTTGCATAAAGGCATCTCAATAAAAAAAATAATAAAATACTATTTGTAAAAAGATTTTAAAAAACAAGAACCTAAGCAAATTTAGCAATTAAGTTTACAATTATCCAGACTTAAGGCTGTGGGTGAGAGAATTGAAAATATTGCTATTATATGAACTAATTGAATTTACCATTTACATAAAAAGTACTGCTAAGTATGAACTGTCAATAAAAGACATCAAACTGCACACAAGTTCTCACAGTAGTTAATATCACTTACCATGACAGCAAAAGATTCAATAAGGGATGAAGATTTAAAAAAAGCAATATTTAACTGTAGAAATAAATGACAGTTAATTAAAAGGTGTGTATTTTATTGTTAATAAGTTTTTAAAAAGCTTTTTTAAAAAAAAGCTACTCCTTCTATTATAAGAGTTAAATGACATTCAAGATAAGAGGACCTATCCTTACTTTCATGGTTATTTTGCAACCTGTTTACATGGAATCAATAGCCACTCAAATAAAGGAATTTTTGATGAATTTTTATATTTTAATGCTAATCTTCATTACTTCTTTATATTAAAAAACTTTTGAACTACAAGTGATGGTATATTTTGTTTATTTTTCTTAAACAATGTTTTAAAGAAAATGATGAAATTTGTAATTTCAGGAAGTATGAATATTTTTCAATGTGCTAATAACACATTCAAATATATATATTATATATAAATGCATTAATTCAAATTCTGAAATATGACTGCTGCAGTGAAAAAAGTTTTTAATTATGATGTATATCTTTTCAGTTCTATTAATTTAGTCTCACATTTATGATTTTAATTCATTTACAATATTTGTGTATAGAGCCTTTATGAATTAATTTAGAATTATGTGCCGTGATATTGGAGGATCTGATCCTGAACGCATGGCTGCTCCTAATGTTGCTACCTATGTAAAAGAATTATTTGCTAATACTCCTGTCCAAGTAGAAGTTGTTGACAACTCAAAAATCATTGAAAAGGAGTATCCTTTACTAGGTGCTGTTAATCGAGCGGCAAAAGGTATTCATTTTTTCTTGCTATTCTAACAACAAAAGCAAAATTTCTCAGTATTTCAATCATATAACTCAAAACCTTAATTAAAGGCTTTCAACTTATGATTTGTGACCTAGATTAAATATTTACTCTAAACTAAAACTATATTACTCAATTCTTCTACTTGGCAAAAGGGTGACATTTTCTTCCTTTGAATTTATTAGAATAAAGTGTACAATGGTAAATAAAAAATATCTGACATTTGACAAAATTTTTCATTTTTTCAAAAGTAAATACTTATTGTATTAGTTAGAATAGCATACTACGGGACATTTTTTTAAACAAAGTTATTTAATAAAATCCATAGTATATAGAAGCAAACTCTTGTAGAATGAATTCTTTTAATTATTCGGATAATAATAAATATATTTAAGGAATTTGATGTGTTGTTTTTAAAATAAGAAAAATGTTTAAAAAATTTAATTTTTTAAATTAAGATATGTATAATTTTACAATCTAAATGCAGTATTTTATAAAAATTTTCATTGTTTAGGGGTGTCAATAGATGTTTAAAAACATTTTCTTTGCAAATTAAATTCCAAAGTGTGAAATTAACTAATACTTTATTTGCTGTAAATTAATCTATATAGCTATCATGTTGGTGTAAAATATTCAGATTTAAGTTCAAAATATATGAATAAATCATATTTATTTATGATGTGTTTTTAGAATTATTTATTTGTATATTTGAAATAAGTATTAATGAGAAAAGGAAATGGAAATGTTAAGGAACTTTAAAAAAACACACACCCTGATTTTAACATTAAAAAGTTTACAAAATTTTTTTTAAAATTTATCTGTTACTCTCTTAAGGATTAAGAAATCTGTAATTAAAAATATTAATAATCTGTAGTACTTCTATTACTAAAATTAAAGCTGAATTTGTTTGTCATGTATTTATATTTTTAAAACTTTCTGTATTTTTGTTGCTTAGGTGTTACTAGACATAGCGGTTGTGTAATATTTCTGACTTATGAACCTGAAGGTTCTTATGACAAAACTGTTGTGCTAGTTGGCAAAGTAATTACAAATTATTTTTTTATGCATTGTTTTAACAAAGGTTTTAAATGTAATTATGAATGAAATAAAGTTCATAGCTATTTTAAAATCCTAAGAAAATTTTCTAATGCCGTCTGAATTTCTTTAAAAAATTCAGTTACTTATTGGTTATAGGGACCATGAAGCCAAACACAACAATACATAGAAAACACTCTAAATTCTGGTTTATATTGTTTACTAATTAATATATTATAAATAGATGATGCTGTTTTTAAATATTGTGACTTATGCCAGTTGTTGATATAAATAGGCGATATTGTTTTAAAATATTGTCAGCTTTACTGCTGCTTTTTCTCTGTTATGTTGTTTGGTAAATTTTTCTACCATTATGCTACAATGATGAAAATCTGGAAGTTGCTGATAAACAAAGAACCAATAAATCTTTTTTTCTCCCAATAAAGGGAAATTTTTTTGAAACAGCTTTTTAAATCAAATGATCATGCCATGGAGGTGGAATTAGGCAAAATGGGCTGTTGGGTGTAGTATTGTTAGTTATCCACATGATTACTTGGTTCTTGGGAACTAGGATTTTGTTTACATAAAAGAAACTTTGTACTTTATTTACTGACCTGAAAATTTTTTGTGTCAATGCAAATGGATTTTAACCTAGAAATTGTATCATGTAAATTCATAATACTGCCAAAATATATACTCATGTTTGCAACAACTTAGTACAGCACATGCTAAATCATGGTCCAAATAATCATTTGGTACTGAATTTCATGTGCTCTAAAATAGAAAATCTTTCTTATTTTTATAGATAAGATTATTTTTAAAATTTATTATTTTTGTGCATCCATATCATTGACAATTAATGAAGCATTGAAAAGTCAATTTAAAAAGTGTGCAATATTTATTCTGCTTCCATAATGTAATTTTAGTAAATTTATGTATGTATATATTAAAATTATGTATAATGTGTAAATTTTTAATATTTCAATGCTTTATGTAATGATGATATCATGTAATATATTTATGTTTTAAAGAATTTTTAAAACGAATTAGTTCTTGTAATTTTCAATATGTTGTTTGAATACAAATTATTTCCATTAGAAAAAGTGTCTTAATCTTTCTAAATTGTCATATTTTCATTATTTTTATAGTTAAAAGCATATAGGATTTTTAATTCTATTAAAGACTGTATTGTACAATCATAAAGATGAAACATTTTACTTTATAGGGTGTCACTTATGATACTGGTGGAGCTGACATTAAAGCTGGTGGCGTGATGGCTGGTATGCATAGGGACAAATGTGGGGCTTCAGCAGTTGCTGGATTTCTTCAAGTATTTATTTTTTGCTTAATTCAATAAGTATTGCCTTTTTGTTTTAAAATTTTTATATTTGTAATCATTGTTTTATTGACAAGGTGTAATGAGTTCTATCATGTGAGCAGTTTTATTTAAATTAATCATTTTAAATGCATACAAGATTATACATTAAATTTGAGTGAATAATTAATATAATTTTGAGGAATGAATCTATTTCAGATTTCTACCATGAAAGGTCATTCAGAAAGTTAGTTTTCCTCATTACCAAAAGATTGCACTACAAAAGACACCAAACCTTAAGATACCAGCTGGGTAGATTGTAAGTGGGGCTGTTGTTTACTACAGACTTGTAACTTCCTGATCTCTTACATTAATGTCTTTGTAATGAATGAAGATTTCATCTTTCATCAGCTGTTTGGTGAGATTCATGATAAAACTTTCAAACTTTCAGAAAAACGGCAAGCCATTTAGAACAAATAAAGGGGTGAAGTTTTTCAAATGCAACCTCTTTACATTTTTTGACCACCCCACTTAGTCCTATCTTGCTCCCAGAAACTTCTGCATGCTGTTGCAAAAATTCTCTCGAGCATTCCCCCCACACACACACACAAACAAAGACCTACAGACAACTGTGATGTGGTTGGTTTATTTTAGGTGGTAGACTTCTATGACTCTGGACTAAAAAACCTTATAGCATGATATGACAAGTATTACAGTTTTGGTGGTTATTATGTTGAGAAGTAGCTGTGAAATAAAGGTGTACCTTTTGTAGCAATTCTTTCCAGGCAATTATGTTTTGCCTTTATTTTCTATCCCATGGGAAACTTACTTTATGGATGACCCTTATAGATAAAATGTTTTTTTTTAAAAAAAAATTTTTTATCACAGTAGCTGTTATGAACAATGTTATTTGTTCTGAAATTATTTTTGTGGGTGCAAAATTTTTATAAACTATTTGAAATTCATAGTGATAATTATTAAGTTTCTTTTTCTTAATTTTCAAAGACAGTAGCAGAATTAAAACCAAAAGGAGTAAAAGTAATTGGTGCAATGTCAATGGTTAGAAACAGTGTTGGCTCTGGTAAGTGAATTATTTAATTTTCTACATTAATAAGCATTTTATTACAATACAGGTTTCAACTTAAAATGAAATATTTAGTAGTATATTTGATAAAAACATTGCAAAAAAACCCACATCATATAAAATTTAACCATATTAAGTTTGTTATTTTATCTTACAGAGATTCCTTTTTGTTTTTAAATAAAGTGTTAATATTTTTAGAGAAACATTTTTCAAAATTCTACTATTTCATTAAAAAATATTACAAAGTTTTAATTTGCATTCTGTTGAAAGTTCTTGTCTTATTTTATTTTAAATTGAATGCTGTAGAAATGCTAATGGATAAAAAATATTTAAAGATTACAAGCAATATGATTAACGTTTTCAAAATAAGAATGAAGTATATTGAATTGAATTTCCATTTTTTTTGTGTAAATCCATTTAATATTATACAACCTCTGACAATAAAGTTCAATGAATGAAGTCAGAATGGCCAATCTGGCAACACTGGCTGAACAAAATGCTGCACATGTGTAGCGGCAGTGTTGATCATCTGCCCCCACTGTTGTTCAGTTGAGCATCATTTGTGTTCAGTGTAAGACTTGTTTTACAAAGTGCTTGTTTAATGTGTTGGCTCTCAACTGAGAACAGGAAAATGAACAAACAAAAGATCAGTTTAAAGTTTTGTTTTAAGATTGGCAAAATACCAAAAGAAACTTATGTGATGTTGGTACATGTTTATGAAGATCAAGCACTATCCATGGAGTGTTAGCCTGTTTTCAAGAAGGCTGGGCAAGTGTTTCTGACAACCTCCGTAACAGAAGACTGGGACCTCTGTCAATGACGAAAATGTTGAGAAAGTGAGAAAATTAATCACAAAAGATCATCGATTAACTGTGTACATGATAGCTGATGAACTGCAGATTAACCGTGAATCTGTGCGACAAATCCTTACCCAGAATTTGGGGATGAGAAAAGCGTTTTGTTGTCTTGTGTCACATCACTTGACTGACAATCAGAAGCAGGCACATTTAAAGGCCTCACAGGGTTTTGTCAGAAAGGTGGATCCAACACCAAATTTCTTGAACTGTATTGTTACTGATGATGAATCCTGGTGTCTCAACAAAGCATATGGAATAGCATTCTCTTGCATCACCTTGTTGAAAAAAGGTCAGAGCAGAAAAATCATGCATCAGAACAACACTCATCACCTTTTTTGATAGTCAAGGCATTATCCACTAGGAATTTCTACCTGTGGAAACGATAATGAATGTTGCAATGCACATTGAATTTTTTACCCATTTCATCAAATGTCAATGCAGGATACGTCCCCAGTACACATAACAAGGTTCATGGTTTTTTGTTCTTGACAATGCTCGTCCTCAAATAGCCAATATTGTCAAACAGTTCCAGGCAAAAAAGGGAGTGGTGCAAATTGAACATCCACCATACTACCAGATCTCAATCCTCCAGACTTCTTCCTATTTCCACAATTCAAACTCATTTTGAAAGGAAAGAGATGTAAAGATATTCCTGACACCCACAACCATGGAGGTTTTGAACCCCTTTCCTCAAAAGTTCTTGCTAATTTCCGGACATGTATAAATCTCGAGTGCATAAAAGGAGGTGACTATTTCAAAGGACAGTAAGGTAACTTTCAATAATATTTCATCTACATTAACAGTACAGGACTATTCACCGAATTTTATTGTTAGAGGTTGAAATACAGTAAAGTATTTGTCAGCTCTCAATCACAGTTTAGAGTTTTCATATTGTAGTAATAAGGGATATGCAAATATAACCAAACAAAGTATAATAAAGCCAAAGCCTCTTTCTGTCCTTTTTATTTCTCTGTAAAACTTCAGTGTGGGAATTGTAAGCATAATATATTTCAAAAAAACTTTCACTGACTTTAAAGGACTTAATTTGTATTTGGGATAACTTATCTGCTAATTAACTTTTAAAAAAGGTGGTGGTTAAATTATTCCATGTTAAACAGATTGTTTAATGGCATTTATAAAAGATGCTGATAGGGTAGGGTCTTCAGTGATTTTTTTGTGAGAACCTTGGAAAGATCTGAAAATGGTAGCCCTATTTTTCTAAAATGACCGGTATTTTATTCAACCAATTGGCTGGCTTTAGAGATTTTGTGTTATTTTTGGATCATATTGATTGGACAAGTTGTATTAAGTATTATATTGTGAAATATGACAAATTTTTTCTATTCACATTACTAATCAAATACCTTCAACGATTATTGTTCATAGATAAAATTAAATTTTTCAATGATAATTTAATTGCCCTCTGAAAAATCTTCAAAATATCTTTTTATATAAATTTTGAAAGAATTATAAATAAGGATAATTCCAATGTAATATCACACTAAACTGATATGTTCATGTTTTTTACTCAATATTTTGATATTTCATGAATAACATTGGCAAGAAAGTAAATTAAAATTAAAAATTTCAAAGCTAATTCTGATATCATTTGATATTTAATTGTCTTTAAAGAAGTTTGTTGAAGTGGTAAAGAAGATGTTTCATTGAAGTTTAAATCAAGATTATGCTAAATCAAATTTTTTGTAAGAAATAAGACAATATTTATTTAAAAAAAGCATTATTTTTGTATTTATGTAGTTTTTCCAAAAAACACTTGAAAATAATAAAAAAAACTAAATTTTTGAAGGAAACACCCTTTTTTCCCCTATACTAAAAGCAAATATAAATATATATTTGTTTCCAGAATTATTTTGGTTAAATAATTTTATTATGTGTAATTCTAATTTAAATGATAAAACTAAAGAGAGACATGCTAAACCATATTTCATATAAATGAAGTAATTATTTTATAATTTTTAAAATTTTATCTTCAAAATGGAAATTTATTTTATATATAAAAAAGTTGTGTCTAAGCATGCAACTTTTTTATTATTAAAAACTTTGAATTAATATATATATATATATGGTGGGTTGGTTTACTCAAACACACCACATGAATAAGAGAAAATTCGTTTATTTGAGGATTGGCAAAAGGTATGAAACAGGTTACAGAATATTTACAAAAAAGGGGCATTTTTTAAAAGTTGGGGTAGTCAATCAATAAAAATGAGCTCTGTATTTTAAAAATTCTGGTCCCTCCTCTTGATCAAAAATTAAGTTCTTTTTTCTTCTCGGGCCTGTCAGTGGTCTCTCTTACATGAGAGTTTCCGGTCTAACTCCCTATCATACTTTGCAATCTGCAGCTGCAGGAGGTGTCAGGAACAGACTCTGCTTTCTGATGGAGAACTGAGGAATCAATTCCCGCATATACATGTCAACTTCAGAATTTTATTAAATAAATGTGCACAGAAAAAATACTTGATTATTGAAAAAATACATTTACTTGATCTTTTTCTTAAAATAGGAATAAAACAAAACAAAAAATGTGTTAATGTTATGTCATTGATGTGGAGAAAAATTAATCATTAAATAAAAATATATAATTCAGATATTAATTGCTTGTTTGCTCTTCATTTAGAAAACCTTTTATGGAAATTAAATTGTCAGGAATAAAAGAAATATTCTGTAAAAAAAAATATTTGCCAATTAATTTGAATACTTATTCTATAATGTTACAAACAATTAATGATTTATGTAAGTATTATCTATACTTTTTTTAAGATTGTTATGTTTCTGATGAAATCATAACTTCAAGAGCTGGTGTTCGTGTTAGAGTTGGGAATACAGATGCTGAAGGTAGAATGGCCATGGCTGATGTTCTGTGTCACATGAAGGAAAAAGTGGGTATTTATAAATTTCTATTTAAAGTTCTATTACATTAATATTGCATTATAAATTAAATAATTTATTTATCACTCATAAAGTAATCTTTTTTTTTTGTACATTTGGTTATATATATAAAGTTATATAAAACTGTTAGTAGCTAAGATTTCAATAAAAATTAGTATTTTGAATACTAACTTTTGTTATAGCTTTTAATATTTAATATTTTTTTTTCCTTTTGAGTTATTTCTTGTTGAAATTGATCAAGTATATTTATTTGTAACTAGCCATTAGCCGCCTGCTTTGCTGGGTATTTCATGATGTTACATGAATATATACTACTTTATATATGTATAAATTATTAATATCTTAGCATTAAGAATTCGATTGTATTGAAAAATATAATTCTTGGTTTAAAAAGGAACTTCCAAATAATTTCTAAAATTGAAATAGAATTATCTTTTACTCTCTCGTAACCCCCTCCTGAGTGGGTTTCCACAAAATTCATTTTTAGTGGATCTCTGCTCAATAAATAATAAACATACTTACCAAATTTCAAGTCTAAATCTAATAGATCAAAAACAAAATTTTTTATCAATAAACTCCAGTAACTACCTTTGAGAGTTGATTTCTGCAAAACCCATGAAATTCAACATTAGAGACATACATACCAAATTTCATTATTGTAGGTCTAGTAGTTCAAAAAAGGGGATTTTTTTTTTATCATTACACCGCAAAAGATTTCCTCTCCCTCATAGGAGTTTATTTCCATAAAATCCTTTTTTAGTGAATTTCAATTCAACAAAAGTAACATGTACTAAATTTCATTACGGTAAGTAGTATCAATAAAGTACTTTTTATAAAATAAACCCCAGCAACTCCCTCCCCCTTCTCCCCCAAAAATAGGAGTCAATTTCTGTTAAATCCGTTCTTAGCAGATCTATATTCAGCAACAAAAAGAACAAATAAAAACATGCCAACCAAATTTCAAGTGTACATCTAAAAGTTCAAAAATGGTAATATTTACCTGTAATGCCCCTTAAGCCTTTGCAACGACCTATTGGGTTGATTTTGAAAATACTTTTTGTAGCAGATCTCTACTCCATGAAAGATTGGGCCTACCAAATTTGTAGCATGTAGGTCAAA
Organism: Trichonephila inaurata madagascariensis; assembly: GCA_019973955.1. Lineage (NCBI taxonomy): Eukaryota > Metazoa > Arthropoda > Arachnida > Araneae > Nephilidae > Trichonephila > Trichonephila inaurata. Next base: position 26,327 of record BMAV01023754.1, read on the forward strand.
TATTTCAAAACGGGAATATTTATATAACATCCCTTGTCCCCTCACGACACCCCTTGGGTTTCAGTTTTTGTAAAACCCCTTGTTTAGCGAGTCTCAACTTTATAAATGAACAGGCCCTACCAAATTTCAAGTTTGTAGATTTAATAGTTTCGTTAAATGGAACCTTTATCTATAACACCACTTAAGCCCTGCAAGCCCCTTAGGGTCAATTTTACTAACTTCGAGAGCCTTCGCGAGACGTATGTCAATGATTCCCCAAGAAGTTTTGTAATGGGATGAACGGTTTAAGAAGGCATAAGAGACATACAGACACACACATTCTTTCATTTTAAATACATTTCACACTCTTTCATACATAGCTTTTATATAATCCCTTTAGTACTGATAAAGAAATATTTAACATTAATGTATATTAAATATTTTTCTTCGTCGAAAATAAGTTTCACACACACACATTTGTCTATGAGCTGTATTTGTATATGTATAAAAATTTATTTCTAAACTTAACTGTAAACTTTTAAAAAATTTCATTTTCTCAAATTAAGGCACTTTCTTACATTTTACATGCAGTCTTCCCAGTGCTAACTTTCTGTGCTTAACCATACTTATTATTACATGATATTTTAAAAAAGCCTTTCAATTTTACTTTATCAGCTTTGGAAAGAGATTATTAATTATAAACATAATTATATAAACAGGCAGTTTTAAATTTATAGACAAATTCACAATAATATCAGCAAAAAATTGTTCAAAATAATATTTTAAATAAATCAAAGTTTTGGTATTCCATATAGTTTATTTGTATTACATATAGTTATATTCTATATTTTTCTACCTTCTATTTACTTATTTGTAGGTATTAAAAAATAAGGAGCCAAATCCTTGTTTGTTTACTATTGCAACTCTGACTGGCCATGCATGTTTAGCCGTTGGTGACGGATACACAGTAAGTATATTTACTCTTTCTAGATATAAAGTATTACCTATAATTAAATACCCTGTAGATAATGTTTTTATGTACATAACTATGTCCACACAATTTGACTCCAGCATATGCAATACATATTTAATTCATTTTTTTCATTTATGTGTGGTCCTTTGTTTTGTCAAAATTAAAATATATATAATTATATATATGAAGTTAAGCTAAAAATAACAAAAGAAGGAAAATATAATATAGGCATTTGCTTATCACTAAATACAGTCTACTATATTGAAACCCAGAAAGATTTGATGAAATATGGTAGAATTTCTTGTAAAAAAATTACAATATTCGTAGATTATTTCCGTGAGAACTATTTCATTCTTGGTCTTGAGACTATTCTTCTTTTCTTGATGAGGTATTTAGTATCATTGTCCGTGGGTAATTCCCAATCATTTCCAGTGGACTCTAATGAATTTTATACTGTATAACTAAAAAAGAGCAATTTTCATTTTTCTATCTTTCTTTGATCCATAAATGTGCATGTATGAAAATTCGTAGCATTACATGCCTGTACATAATAATTTTGAAAATTCAAAGGAACCAAAGATATACCACTAGTGGTCAATACGACGCGGATGATGTCTTTCACTCATTTGGAAATATGAAAAATGTCCTACTCTCTCTATTTACCTGATTGGCATCTTCTGACTCTCCTGGTTTTTGGCATTGATCATACCTATTAACTGAGAATTAATAGTTGTAATTAATAGTAATTATGTGAAAACTGCTATCCAAGACTTAACTGCAGGTTCAATTCCTGATGCCACTGATGATCTGCTGTGTAGAGGAGGCCAATGCATGTTAATTCCTTTGGGACAAACGTCCCATATCCAAGCCAGCATGAAACACCAATGGTCCCTGAATGTCTCACATTTGCGCCAGCGTAATTCTCCCTCCACGGCCAAATGGCTCACATGTGCATCATGCACCTGGAATATTTTTGTAAAGTTCTATCGCGCGTAGATGACATTATACCGAGATACACGCCTTTGAATTGACCTATTCGAAATGAGAGAAATACTACTCGCATAACGTGGTTTTTGTTTTATAAACATTAGAGGAAGGGAGTGTTTCCGAATTGAATGCTTTATGACTGCTCTTGATATGAACACTTGATTTTTGTTTATAATGAAGATGAGAGTTTTATTTTCACTGGAGCATTGGATTTGCAGTATAGTTTTTAATGGATAATTATATGTGGTAGACATAATTATTTTTTTACTTTTTAAAAGGTTGAAGCATCGAAAATGTTTAACTGAACTTGGAATATCAGAATGATGCAAAATTGATTCTAAATTAGAATCTGAAAGTAGTGATAATGACAAATAATAAATTATGATTGTTCTCTTAATTGCGAATTTTATGATAATGATATTTCAGACATCTGTATGTGATTACATCAACACAAAATGCCTCTCTATGGTCATCAACAATAGAAAAGTTAGTTTTCGTTTGTTCACATTCCCCAAAAACTCCAAAATAGCAAATGCTTTGTTACGAGTGCAAGAATCATAATATAGGACTCAGAGTAGATTTCTGTTTAAAAATTTTCATATTAAAAAGAATTTTAAGAAACCTATTTTGTTTTCAAATGTATAACCTTAAGAGTCATTAAATGTAAATAAATACTGACTAGTAAAATGTGTAAAAATTTGTACATAAACAGAAAGTAACTTAAGTAAATGAAATAAGTAAATACAAAATATAGAAAGCACATGTTTATTGTGTACTCTGTTGAACTATATTAAATAATGCCTTCAAGTTTCGGTATTTTCATGGACTTAGGCTTAATTAAACAAAACCTTCTGACCTGTGAGAAACCTCCGACCCTGGCGGTACGCACGCATTTGCGTTCTTAGTCTCGAAAGGGTTAAATCTGTCAAATCTCAATGTCCTCCTGTTAGTGTGGTGTGGAAATTAGGAGAGGGAGGTACCAGCACAGGTGTAGTCCTTGTCACTTGACCGAGGTTCAAAATTACGAGGTCAGTCATCAATAGTTCTCATGTTGCTTTATAGTGCAACATTAATATAACTCTCACTCACTCATGCTATCCAGAGTTTTTTTTCTCTAAACCTCAATACTTTTTTTTTACCAACATGAGATTTATCTCCTACCATTAAGAGATCATAGATAGTAAAGGCAAATATTACAATCTTAATTTATATATTTTTTTATTCTTTGTACTTCCATGTCAAAAAAAGATGCGTTGAATTATTTTCACTTACTTAATTCACTTACTCACATTATAATTTAATATGGATTAGTTAATTTCTGACCATTTTATACAATTGTATTCAAACTGATATTTGATGTTTGTTTATTATTAAGTAATAGTTGGAGCTTTTGAAATTTGTAAATCATATGTAGTTTGTATTGTAAGAAAGTGGCAACTGTACAATACAGGAAATCGTTAGCAATTTAAGTTATAAAACTTATAAGTTGTCAATGGGAAAGTAACCAAAATAGTGTCTTAAAAAATGTCACATTTGGAAGGTTTTGTATGAAATTGACTGGATAATTTCCAACTGAATGAAATACTTTTTACTATGGAAATAATGCTACTCTTTATCTGCAATTATGGATAAAATAAATTTGAATATGTCATAATTTTCTCTACTTTATAGTTTGATGCAAATGACATATCATTATAGATTATTATGGAAAATGGACCTGCAGCTCTTGATAATGTTGGCAGAAAAATTCAAAATGCAGGACATCTAATTGGAGATCCTTTTGAAATATCAACTGTTCGTAGAGAGGTAATTTATGACTTTATTTAATTGAAAATTTTTATAAAATTGGTGTATTCTTAATCTGTGATTTCAAGCAAACAATTTTTTAAAATTAAATTGAAAGCTGCATTCATGAAAATGCTTTTAATAGAATTTTTTTTTAATAAATTCAATATAGGGATAAATATTCAGAATATTTGATATATTAATAAAAAAATTTTGTCAGCTAATGTTCACACAATTTATGAATGGGATTTACTCAGAACCTTTTTAGTATCGATAGATTTATCATGTTTGTGCCAAGCATTTAAAATTGTTTAATGAATGTTGAACAAAAATATTAAGTGATTGTAATTTTTTTTTTTAATTTTAAAGTTTGAACATAAAAAATGTGATGTAACTTTTTAAAAGTCATATTTCAGTTAAAACAAGCTAATAAATACAGGTTAAACAATATTTTTGATTTGTTTAATTATGTCCAAATATGCTTTGAAATGTGTTTTCATATTTTAATTTCAGTTTAGCTAAAAAGTCAAATTTCTTATGTTTTAACTGTAAAAGTTATAACAATATTCAATTCTTCATTTTTCAAAAATACATAATTTATTTTGCTGGTTATGACATAATCAGTTTATAGAAACTTCACTCCAATAAAAATAATTTTTAATGCTTCTGAAAATAAAAGAAATGTTTAAATTGCTGTAAAAGAATATCTTGTATCATACTTCATTTGTTTACTGACTATAAAAACTATTTTAAAAGCTATACTGAAGTAAAAGTTTTCTTGTGTAACTATTTTACATACCTTATTTTTTTAAATGTATTTATTGCATATTTGTTATGTATATTTATAATATATCATACGACTTTGAAAGTTTTCTGTTAACATATTGGATCCCTTATTAAACATTTCTTTTGTTTAGGATTATGAACATCATAAAGGTAAATCTGCATATGAAGATTTGTTACAATGCAACAATGCACCATCTTCTCGCACCCCACGTGGTCATCAAAGTCCTGCAGCATTCTTGATTATGTCATCCGGATTAGATAAAGTAAATAATTTTTTGATTCTAAAACATACATAATTTTATTTATTTTAATAGCTTACCAGTACTTTGATCTATTTTCCTTACATTTGCAAAGAAGTCAATTAAAATTGCAACAAGCAATTTTTTAACTTGTTTTATAAAAATATTCACTTGTAAGTTTTAATTTTATCAAGTTAGTTATTTGCAAGTATTTCAATGATATTTACATGCACATTATAATTCACCCAATGAATATATCGTAAAATCTGACATATTACGTGCGCCGGTATATAATGCGCACCCATACTTTCAAGCTGCATTTTTTTATTTTTAAGTATATTCGCTGTATAATGTTCACCCCCTTTTTTACAAAGGAACCTGAAATGTATGTGTGCAAGGTTATTGTGTTTTGAAGTAATTTTTTCCAGATATCCCAAGATTATGAAAAAATAATATACCGTAAAATCCAGCGTATAACACGCACTGGTGTATAACGAGCACCTATACTTTCAAGCTGATTTTTTAAATTTTTAGGTATATTCGCCGTATAATGCGCACCCCCTTTTTAATGAAGAAATCTGAAATATTATATACATTGCTTTTATGCTTTGAAATAATTTATTCGAGGTATTATCCCAAACTTTTGAAAAAATAGTGGGCTTCTAGAACTACAACTCTTTTAGTTCGTAAAGCAAGTCGTTTCTTTTAAATAAACAGTGTCTCAATACATCTAGAAGAAAATTTTTTTAATATTCACATCTTTTGCTATTTTTAAAGCTATCATTTTTATACCCGGCGTATAACGCACACCCTTAAGTTTAGGTCTTATTTTTTGAGTTCAAAGTGCGCGTTATACGCCGGATTTTACAGTACTTCTAGGACTACAACTGTTTAGAGTTCATTAGAAATGTCATTTGTTTTACATTTTTATTTATTAATTTTCCCTGCACAAAACTTGCATTCTCTATTATTTCATTAATGCATAATCACATATTTTAAAAATATAGCACTTCAGCCTTAAATAATGTAATTTTAATGTATAATCTTTTTTCATACTTATTTTTTCATTAACTATTAAAAAGGCTCTTATTTTATTTAAATCTTTTTGAAAATTTTGACTTATTCAAATAGGGCATAATTTTTATTTTAGAATTTGTCTATGTATTAATTTTTTTTAATAATTAAAATTAAAATTTAAATATAATTTTAATAAAATTTAAATAATAATTTTTTATTCTGATTAATTTATTTTTATACAATTCCTTGAATGATTTTTGTTGTATCACAGTTAAACCAACATTTAACAATGATTAGTTTTAGTATGTGGGTTTTAACATTTTTGGTTCCAAGAATTCCTTTCTTTTCGCATATGTATTGTATTTTACATGTATGAAATCAAGTTTTTTATTCTTGTTGAGAAATAATTACTGAATATAAGATACACTAAATACATGTACTTCATTCACCACACATGCAATTTACACTTCATTCTTAAAGCATTATTAATATCCTAAATATTAAGAATGTTTAAACTATGATTAATGTTTGAGAAATTTTATTTCTTAAAAACATGAATCATGGTTATTAATCTTGAATGATTATAAATGTATCTAAAGTAACTAATTGGATCAATGCATAGAAAAACAGTGAGAGTCAAAATCATATGACTGTTAAATCCACAATAATATGGAAATTTTTTTCATATATATAGAATGTTCATATATTGTTTCAACTTTTTTCCCCTCTGTATGTAAGAAAATTTTATCAGATTTTATTTTACTGTATTTTTATTTTCATCCTATTATTTCTGAAATTTTTAGTGTAATATTTTTAGACTTTATTCTGGCATAGGAATGAGAATGGTATAGAGGAAGTAATCTTAATTTTTGCTTAATTCATACATATGTATTTAGTCACTATTTTATCTTGTTTATTAGTAAACTGCTGGTTTTAAATTTTTATCAAATTGTTTTCTAGTTCTATCATTAAACATTCAAATATAACAATAGCATAGTTATTAGCTTTTTTTAAAAACTATTGTTATATGTTTCTGAATATAAATCCACCCCCTTGTTATGCAAAATATTATTTAAGTTTTCTCTATTTGTTTTTTAAAAAAGAAACAGGATTTTTTTTATGTCAACATTATGTATTATGTTTATTTCAATGTAAATTATCTAAAGAAATAAAATATAGAAATTTCAAATTTAATAATTTGGTGATGTATTGGTGTCAAGATTCTCAGAATATTTTCTTTTTTCATTGTATAATGAAGATAGTTTTTTTTGTAAATCAAATTTTGAATATATGAGTATAACTTGTTATTAATTATCTTGATAGCAGATTATACGAAATAGTATGATTCTGTTGGTATAAAAAAAACTTTAAATCAAATCAAACAATGTTTATAACTTTCAGTCAATTCATGGAAAATGTTTAGAAGTTATTTATAAGTATTTGTAATTCATACTTGCTATAACTTTTTTAAAAAATCGAATCAATTTCTTTGAAAAACTCTCAGTTGCTTTTATCACAAAATTGTTTTCTGTAAAAAAAAATTGGTGCTTATTATTTTCACGTAAAATAAAGATATTGTACTTATTGTTTTATGTCTATAACCTCATGGACCCCGCGAAATTTTTCATAGACTCCAAATCAGGAATTTCTGGATTAAGTTAAATGCTATTGAGTTTTTACTACTTTGAAATAAAAATGTTTCATTGCTTGTGTATTTTTTCTCTGTAATACTTAATTATTTTATATTAATAACTTTTCATATTAGTTAATTATATTGCAAGATAAAATTTTCAATTTAATTATTTATTATTTATTTATTACTTTTTGCAGCATGATATCAATTCAGAAATTCCCTTGAAGTATTCTCATGTTGATATTGCTTCATCATCTGGACCATTCCCAGGTTTACCAACTGGATCACCAATTCCTGCATTCACAGCTAGTTTTATTTTATAAACCAATTGAATAAATGCAATGACTATTAAAATTTTTGGAATAAGATATTATTAGAATTTTCTTTAACCCCATAACTTCAGAAAATGTGTTATTTTTACAATATCTATTCTCTTTATAAGAATCTATAATTATGATTGTAGATTATAATGGATAATATAATATTCATAAATAATTATTAATAATAATCTATATTCATAATAAACCGTAAATTCAGACTATAAAAAAAAATTGGAAATTTTTAACTATCTTACAGAAATAATTATTCAGAGGTTAAAATTATTTTAAATATTTTTGTATAGAATAAATTTGTATACACTTTTCATTTATGTTTTAGACCTAATGACAGTAACCAGTAATAAACATGTTTAAAAAAACATGCATAATACAATATTAAATTAAAATGTTTTAGGGGGGAAAAACTGATGTGTATTTTTGGATGATAATGTATGAAGCAATTTTTTTAAGACTGGTTAAACTTATTTAAAGTTTAAAGAGAAGCATGATTACAGTTTCAAAAAAATCTACTCTACTTATCTAATCTTGCTTGTTTATAACTTTGATTTAATAAATCACAAAATACAGTTTTATGTGTTTTAATTTGTAGTATTTATTTTTTAAATAGAAAAACTGTTTTATCATGAAAAGTTTTTGTTTTATAAAGAATAAAATAATAATACAAATCCATAACTTACAAATTAAAGTTTTAAATTTGTACATGCAAAATGATGCACTTTGAAAAATGTTGTATTTTTATCTATTGATATGTATACTTGATGAAAAGATTTATTTATTTGAAAATAAGAAAACTATTTGTAAAGATTATATAGGAGCTAAAATATTATTATTCTTTGCTATTCAAAGTAACAAGTTAATAGATTTAATATATTTTAACCAATATGATTCCATAAAATTACTTGTGCCAAATTAGTTTTTCTTTAGTTGTTCTCTCTCCCACTTCAGTGGCATCTAAACCTTATGTAAACTCTTAGACCTGGTATAAACCCATGATATCAGATTGAGAAAGTCAACCTTCGTGATTTATCCACATTGGTACATGTTGCTGAAAGTAGATGATATAGGTGGGAATTTATTTAATAGCAACATAGACATCTTTGTCACTTAAAATCTTAACCTTTGCCAGACAAAGCAGCTTAATTGTTTCACCTCAAATGTTTTTAGATATGTCTGGAGATCCTAGCATCCAGTATTGTCCTATAATTAAATTAATGAGAATGCAGTGGTGTAGCATGGCGGATGTCGAGAGGGTTATGGCCCCGAGGGGCATACGAGAAGGGACGGCAGCAAGCACCGCAATATTTAAATTCAAAAAATATTTCAAACTCCAAATCACACCCACCCAATGAAATTGACATAAACGAGTGAAAGCTTTAATACATGCACAGATGCAGGAAGTTTATTAGTCGCTATGCAATCACATTTGTTTTTATGTTACTTAGGCTTCTGGCAAACGGTACTGTGTGAAATCCATGATGCTCAAAATTATTTACAAACCGAGGGACTAAATATCCATCAATATGCTCCAAAAATACGTGCTTAACAGAGCTTATTGGAAGCAAAACGAGAGGATCTCGTGGATGATGCTTTAATATATACTAAAAGTTTATGTGAAGAGCTTGAAATTTCTTTTGCCCCAAGGCGAATCTGGAAGAAGCGTAGAAGCACACAAGGGGGTCGGAACTCCCAAAGCCCTTGATTTTCCCCGATTGGTTATAATTCTAAGTATATACTACGTAAAATTTAATTAAATATTTGTTATTAATGATTAATTGTATTAATTAATGCTAATTATTTATTCAATAATGAGTTTTTTACTGTGTTTTGTTCCTGAAAATCGACAAAATCAAAAATAGCATGATGCAAGAATGATGAACTTTCAAACTAACCCCTGAAAAATTCCTGTGTGCGCTACTGGGAAGAAGCATATATTTGGCGACAGAAGTAAAGATGTTCAGTCATCATACGAAGATGACTTGAGGCGAGCAATGTTTTCTTCAATAGACAGAGTAACTGCTGAAATTCAAGAAAGATTCCAACAGTTGCAGAATCTAGTCAAAAATATGCTTTTTTAAGGCCTGAAGTGATATTGAGCATGGACAAACTTTACTTAGATCAAACTCCTAAAGACATTAATAAAGAAGAATTCCAACTTGAGCGTGTACGTCTACAAGCTTTCGTAGCTGCAACAGACCCAGGCTGTACAAAATAACTCATTAGGTCCAGCTCTCTGGGTTTATTAAAATATATTATTGAGTCTAAACTTGAAGATGTCTCATTATCATAAGGTTGAGAATTTTTTTAACATGTGCCATCAGTAATTGCAGTTGTGGGAGAAGCTCCTCTAAGCTAAAATTATTCAAAAATTCTCTCGGATCGGCTATATCCACGTTAAGTCTAACAAATTTAGCTATTCTGGCAATTGAACATGACATACATATTAATACTAACAATTGTATAAAAGATTTTGCTATGAAAAAAACATGAAAAGATCATTTTTAATAAATAAAAATTTAAAGCTTCTTTTTTTACTTTTACGAATTTTCTTGACTAATTATTAAAATAGAGAGGCGGCAAATTTCCAGTCGGCGAAAGCCCACGCTGCGCCACTGTGAGAATGAACTGCATTTAGTGATAGTCCTCTGGACGTGTGGTGTGAGTGACTGAGAGTAATATCAATGTAGCACTATAAAGCAACAAGAGGGCTTTTGGTGACAGACCTAGTAATTTTGAACCTCGGTCAAGTGACGAGGACGACGCTTGAGCTGGCACCCTCTGTCCTAACTAATACACTACACCAACAAGAAGACATTGAGCCTCAAGAGACTTAATGTGCATCTGCCCTCTCTACTCGGCGGGTCTTCAGTAGCACCAGGACTTGAACCCATGACACTGGCCACGAGCTTAAGACCATAACCTCTAGAGGCTACCCCCAAAAAAGTCAGGTGAGCATAAAAATTAAATCCCATATCCAATCTGTCTTTCTACATAAGTGTAGGGTTGCAGTATCAAGTGTGTTGGAGTTTCATTATGCATAAACCATATATTCATGTGTGTAGTGTCTGTAAGAACCTGCTACAAACTTGAAGTACCCCGTTTATTAACAATATTATCTCAGAGGATCATGATAAATCTTTGCTGGTGTCTGTAAAGAAAACACATGGATTTTCATCAGTCCATGAATCATTGGAAATGTCTTCCGAGGTAAAAATAAATTCACTCCACCAAATAAAACAGTAAAACCAAAAAGTATGAATTGTTAGTTAGGATCTGAAACATTGTTAGTTAGGATGTGAAACAGCTACTTCACAAACTTAAATATATGGGAACAGTGCTTAGCTTTTAAAGACTGGACCACCTTCATAAGGAAAATGCATGCCGTGCTTGTAATATCCCTTACAAAAAAGCTATAACAACTATCTTTAAAATCACTCTCCTACATCCATATATTTCGATTTTGTTGCATATCTATCATTTCAACAGTGAATGGTCTAATTTAATCAAATGTATCAAAACTTTTAAAGTTGAAATAGAATGCTTCAAATATGTCTCTTAATTATATTTCATTAATTCTCGCCTTACTTAAACGAATATCAGATGTATATCCTTGCATGGGTCTTCACGAAGTTATTTAAGACAATGCTACCATGTGACGTCTTGAGGCCTTGGAACCCCTATGCACCCCCTCCACCTGCAACTTTTTATCTAGTTTGATGTTTCTACGTGGTACAAATACAGTTATTTCAATAAAATGAAGTTTTCTTAAAAAATACATTTTAAATCCGAAAAATCATTAATTATGTTTTCAAAGTTATTAATAATTCATTTTCAATATATATATATGTGTGTATGTATATTCCTCAAGCTTAAACTATTCAAATGTGATTGAATCTTATGATTTCTCAGTTTTTTGAAGAATATATGTCCAGATCATGGCACACACAAAAATTTTTCAAAGGGTGGAGATGGGGGCCAGGGTTGAAAGACCTCCACTCTCGTATACCTCAATACGCCTCCAGACATATTTTGATTTTTGGGAACAAAAAGTAAAAAATAAATTATTTAATTAATAATTACCATTAATTATATAATAAAAGAAATTGTTAATATGCAAAATTAAATTTTATGCACTAAATACATAGGATTATCATCAATAAAAAAATCAAAGGCCATAGGGAGGGGGGTTCCGGACCTGTGAACCCTTCCTTTTGTGTGCGCCACTGATCCGGGAATAACGTTTTTGACTATTAAAGTTATTCGATTCATGATCTTATTTAGGTCGAGAACGAGACTTGACGCACTGTTGGCCCCCAAGGCTTACAACATCCCTGGATGCCAGAGTAAGCATTTGTTTCTAATGCATCTGACTAGCGAGAGATTAGACCAAATGGACAGCTTCTGTTACTTCAAAAACTGGAACACATCAGAGGGTAGAAACTGATTTGACTCTTTCTTCGTAGTTTTGGATTACAGTCTGATTAACGTGGACTGCATTTGAGCTGAAACCACTCCACTTCAATGATGAAGCGTAGAGAGGTACAGATGAGGAAGTGGTTAGAGTTAACTAATTTTGTCTGTAGCATCAGGTCATGGTCATTAGATGAGATAGCCGCAAATTAGCGGTAACAAAGTAATCAAACAATTTTTTTTTAGAAATTCCGTGACAGAGTTTGGGAAAGTTTCTTCGTAGAGCCATCAAGTGCGAGTTCTTAAGAGGCTAGTGCTGTTCAAAACTGAAAGTTGAAGTAACACTCTTACCCGACACTAATGACTTGCTAGGACCTATAATTTATGCTACGATTTTGTCAGCTTCACGTTCTTCCAATACGATTGCTGAAACTGCGATATCAACTGAGTCAAACTTTTATCGGAAACGATATTAGAAAATGGCTTGAAAATGTAGATGATTTCTATTAATATGGCGAGATCTCGAAATCTTTCAACACATTTATGTAGAATTCGTTGAAGACCAAAATTCAGACACAGACTATGACATATAAAATTTCGTCAAGGAGAAGGCTAACTCAAGAATAGCTGGTGCTCATTGATAAATGTCGAAACGGTTTTACGCACTTTTATGGCTTATTCTCCTTTGAAACAAACAATGTTTTGACTCTGTTGTTTGTTTGAGAACGTTAACTCATCGAAAACATCGATGGATTTAATACTTGGTGAAAAATGAACCACAACTATTAATCAAGTGCTACACACAACCAGTGGCCGCGGTAGCCGAGTGGTCAAGATATCGGATCGTGGCTTGCCTTGTCACGATTTCGAGCCCAGTACCACTAAAGACCCTCCGTGTAGGACAGTGCTGCATGTTAAATATGTCGAGAGCTGAAACGTCCTCCCGTTGTGGTAGTTAGGAGAGGGGGTGCCAGCTCAGGTGCCGTCCACGTCACTTGACCATGGTTCAAAATTCCGTGGTCCGTCGCCAAAAGCCCTCGTGTAGCTGAACGGTGCGACGTTAATATTCACTCACGCTACACACAACCAAAATTTTTGCAAATGGAAGGTGTTAGTTACAAGACTTCAAAAATGATTGATTAAAAAAGAACAAGAAATCGTGCCATAAAAAGAAAAAAAAAATACGGCATGAAATTCTAACCAGACTGATATAAGACTTGGCAAAACAAAATTTAGCGTTTCATTACCACATATATATATAAGGGGAGATAAACTAATGCCAAAATAGTCAAATTTTAGAACTCTTTCATCTATTGGCAAAGTATAATCCTGTTCTCCGAGAGCGTTTAATAAGAATAAAAATAGTATAAAAAATTTCACTTACTAATGTCATCAGAAATTCGAAATGAGTTTATTGAAATTTTAGGGAATAAAGTTCGCCAAAAAATCATAAGGTCGTCCAAGTTTAAGCAACCTACAGTAGATGAATATTCAAGATAAATAAGATATAGTAGATTAATATTCGACTATTCTGCTTCATTATTAGAATTTATTAATCTCTAGCCACATTACCCACCCCGTTTGCTGTGTATTTTATGAAAAGGTAGGATTATATATTTTTCTTAGTTAATGGTATATATCTAAGACTTGGTATATTAATCTTTTGATTATATTCAGAAAATTTTTTATAGCCATCACCTCTTAACTTAAAATTATATATATAATGCTGTTCTGTTACATTTCCATGTATTGTTTAGCTTTAAATTAGATTTATGGCAGTTTAGTACATAATTAAAGATTATATCTATATTGTCTTTCGAATTTAGGAAAGGTCCTCACAATTAACTGTCAGGTTCTTTGGGAGTAAATCAAAATTTATTCTGGAACTCTTTAATTATTACAACAGATTTATTTAATAAGATTTTACAGTAGATTCACACTTCAGATCTACCGTAGATCAAATTCAAAGGTCACACAACAATACAAATCCAAAGTCACAATGATGCGTTAGGCCAATGAAACGCTCAGCCGCTGTCAAATATTTGACTACCATGCTGCTTTCCTGCATCATCCTTATATAAGCACAGAAGAAACTTCTACCAGCTTCTTAAATTTTTTCAAGATATAATCATCCTTGGTCATTTCTCAGATTTTTTTAGGTGCATTTATAAGTTACCAACCAAATTTTCAGCAAAGTCACTTATTCACTAGCATTACCAGAAGAGTATTTTCCCTAATTTACAATCAATCATCCTAGCCACAATACTTTTTCGGCAGAGAAGGAAACGCAAAGGCCAAACTATCTATAACAATATATACACTCATGGACAAAAGAATTAGCGCACCAAGAAATAATTGCGGGATAGTAACGAAACTTGGCATGAAGGTACGTGCCGGGAAGATATGCAAATGATTAGAAATGCAGAGTGATTGCGCACTACGTATAGCCGGTAGAGGGCGTTTAACGTCGTTCTCCTTGGAGTATAAAACAGGTAACCAAAGCTTGTTTGAGTGTGCTGAATCGTTTACAGAGTAAGAGCTGAGGTAGAGCCATTACGCCGTTTTCGAAGACAATATGAGTAGCTGTCGCAGTTCGAGAGGGGGAGAATCATCGGCATAATGGAAGCTGGGTGATCAGCTAGGTGAATAGCTCGTCAATTAGGTCGCTTTGGTTGTGTTGTGAGGAGGTGTTGGAACCAGTGGATCCGGAGATATCATTTGCACGAAGACCAGTCTCGGAACGCCCTCGACAGACCAGTTGTCAGAAGACCGCCACATCGTAAGAAATGCACGCGTACAGTCAACTGCTTCATCGGCCACCATCCAGGCACAGGTAGCACCTTCACTAGGACCCCCAGTGTCTTCTCGAACCATGCGAAGGCGCCTGGCTGAAGGACATTGGGATCGCGGCGCCCATTACGTGTGCTGCCCTTGACACTCACCCATCGACGCCTCCTTTTGGAATGGTGCCGAGGCACGAGGAAACTGGACTGCAGTGTAATGGAACCAGGTCGTCTTTAGCGACGAATCCAGATTCAATCTCAGCAGGGATGACAATCGTGTTCGTGTGTGGAGACCCCGTGGTGAACGCCTCAATCCTGCCTTTGCTTTACCGCAACACACAGCTCCCACTTCTGGTGTGATGGTATAGGGTGCCATTGCCTACAATACACGGTTACTCCTAGTATTGATCCGTGGCACTATGACAGCCCAGCGGTATGTCCATGACATCCTGCAATTACATGTGTTGCCACTCATGCAACGGCTCCCAGGAGCCATTTTTCATCAGAACAATGCTCGGCCTCATTCGGCAAGGGTGTCACAAGACTGTCTTCGCACTGTTACTATTTCCTTCATTGGCCTGCCCGATCCCCAGATTTGTCTCCAATCGAGCATATCTGGGATCATTTGGGATGGTGAGTGGGGCATCCCACGAGTTTGAACGAACTAGAGGCAAAATTACAGCAAATATGGAACGAAATGTCTCAAGGCATCATACAGAACTTGTATGCCTCAATGCCTTATCGTATCGCATCGTGCATTCGCGCTATATATAGAGAGGGTTCAACAGGGTATTAAATCCTCCGTTCTTTTGCCTTTTTCTCTGAAACAAATTATCCCTTTTCTTTGATTTTCTAATCATTTACTTACTATATCAAAGGAGTCATTACGAATGTAAAATTTCGTTTCATTTTGACGACTCCTTCTTGGTGCGTTAATTTTTTTGTCCATGAGTGTATATATACAATACACTGAGTGGCCAAATTATTAGGACCACAAGACACTTATACCGAGATTAGCTATAATTTAGAGTAGTGTTTCCACAAGAAAGCGATACAGCTATTACTAGATAATGCAGGGATATTGAAGCATTAATTGTACTGTATTGCTTGTGAAGAAATTGGAGGAAAACGTCATTTAGTTGTGTTTAAATGCAGGATGATTGAAGGCATTCAAAGCGTCAAAACTAATATTAGCCAAACGGTTGTTCTTATGAAGTGTTCGAGAGCAGCAGTTATTATTATTTACAGAGAGTAGATTACCAAGCAGAAAACCGGGTCTCAACGTCAGGCTTGTGGTCATCACAGGCTACTGAAAGTTCGCTTTGAAGGAGAATCGAGAAAGTTGTCCAGTTCAACAGAAGTGCAACTGTTCTGCCAATTGCGGGGATTCTTAATCAAGAAGCAACTGCGAAAGTCTCTGGACGAGCTGTTCGCCGCATGTTATAACACACACATAGGTTATGGTAGTCGTTGACCTGTTTTAAATCTTCTACTCTGTGGCTTTGGACAAAAACAGACGTTTCCAGTCTGCAAAGAAGCATAAGAACTGGACTGTTGATCA
The DNA here is from genome assembly GCA_019973955.1 of Trichonephila inaurata madagascariensis. Classification (NCBI taxonomy): domain Eukaryota; kingdom Metazoa; phylum Arthropoda; class Arachnida; order Araneae; family Nephilidae; genus Trichonephila; species Trichonephila inaurata. The sequence goes on from BMAV01023754.1 coordinate 42,815, forward strand.
CTGGAAAAGGGTCAACTGGTCCGATAAATCCAGTTTTCAACTGCACCATATAGATGGTTGGGTGTGAATATGGAGAAAACAGAATGTGAAAGTACAAATCCCACCAGTATTGCCACAATTCTTTTGCTGGTGGAGGCAATATCATGTTTTGGGGATGTTTTCTTGGCATTTTCTGGGTCTTTTTATTCGTGGGGAAGAATGAATGCCCAAGGGTATTGAAGTGTTATCGCACATCAAGTACATCCTTTTTTTAGGCTTGCGATTTAGGGTTAAGCTGCTTTATGGTACCACCTTCCCCATACAGCAGAAATTTTCGACATAATAGGACTTAAAAAAAGTGCCGTTTTGAAAAGTTAAGCTTATTTCTAAGACACGTGGATGATAAACTAGACAGTAAAATAAAATGAAATTATGAAGAGAGAACAAAACGGTTTCTCTCATAGAGAAGAATAATAAGAGAAAAAAATTTCTATAGGAAAAACAAGGAAAAAACTTACATGTAAAAATGAAACCGCAAAAAATATAGAAGATGAGGCATCTTATGCAAAAATCGCGCTTCTTTTATCAAAAATATTACTTATTAACAAATTATTCTTAACATTTAATTGAAGGTCCAAAAGATTAGCTGACTCATTATTGTTATTTACTTTTTAATAATTTCAAATATTGGAAATAATAATTATAGCTGGGAACAAAATCTACTATATTACTAAAAATAATTAGGTCATCTATGTATCTAAAAAAGTAACAAGATTCGTAACTAATACTATAATTTTTTCATAAAAGTGCAAATAAATATTGGCTAAACAATTACTAGCAGGCCCATCTTGTGTTAGTCCTTTAATTTGCTGATAATAAGAGTTATTATGGAAAATATGTTTCATTTAATACTAGTTGAAATTCAAAGAAAACTTGTTATAGGCTATTTTAAGAATCATAAACATGTCTCCTATATATATGGAGTTAAATAAATCTTCAAAATCATAGGTATGAATATAAATAATTTGTTTACCTAGCATATGCTAGAATTATCAATTTTGTCTGATGTGGATTGAATAATATTTTGTAGCTTCTTGCCCGGATATGTAATATAAGTTTTAAAACCATTCGTTATAGTTCTAAATTTAATATGATTTTTATGAAATTTTGGAGTAAGGGAAATATGAGGGAATTTAATATCCGAAATACGTAAATCTAGTTTTTTATAGTCTATATATACATACACTCATTGCCATAACAATTTGCGCATCAAGATATAATTGTGGGATCATAAAGAAACTTGGCATGAAAGTACATGTCGGGCAGATATGCAAATGATTAGAAAAACAGCATGATTGCGCATTGCGTAATGCCTTCTAGAGGGCGCTGAACTTCGTGCTCCTTGGAGTCCATCTTTTCCAAAGGAAACACTGTGGTAGACATGCCGTTACGCCGCCATCGAAGACAATATGAGCAGCTATCAGAGTTCGATAGTGGAAGAATCGTCGGAATGATGGAACCTGGGGGTTGGGGGGTCAGCTAGGCGAGTAGCTCGTCAATTAGGCCTCTATGATTGTATTGTGAGGAAGTGTTGGGACCAGTGGATCCGCGAGATGTCATTTACATGAAGACCAGACTCAGGACGTCCTCGACAGACCAGTCTTCGAGAAGATCGCCACACCATAAGAAACGCATGCGTACAGCCAACTGTTTCATCGGCCGCCATCCTGTCACAGATAACATCTTCACTAAGGGCCCCTGTGTCTTCTCAAACCATACGAAGGTGCCTGGCTGAAGGACATTTGGGAACGCGGCGCCCATTACGTGTGCTGCCCTTGACACCCACTCATCGACGCCTCCGTTTGGAGTGGTGCCACGCACGAGGAAACTGGACTGCAGCTGAAGGGAACCATGTCGTCTTTAGCGACGAATCCAGATTCAATCTCAGCAGTGATGACAATCGTGTTCGTGTGTGAAAACCCCATGGTGAACGCCTCAATCCTGCCTTTATTTTACAGCGACACACCTTTCCACAAGCTGGTATGATGGTATGGGGTGCCATTGCTTACGATACACGATCACCCCTATTATTGATCCATGGTAAAAATCACAGTCCAACGGTACGTCCACGACATCCTTCAGCTACAAGTGTTGCCACTCATGGCAGGGCTCCTAGGAGCCATTTTTCAACAAGACAATGCTCGGCCACATACAACAAGAATGTCACAAGACTGCTGCGCTACATTACCCCCCTTCCCTGCCCTGCTCGACCAGTTGATCATATCTGAGATCATTTGGGACGACAAGGTGGATAGTCTACGAATTTGGTTGAATTAGATACGCGTTTACAGCAACTGTGGAACGAGATGTCTCAGGATACCATACGGAACGTATGACTCAATGACCGCTTCTTACACATTGTGCATTCGTACTAGAAAGGTCCAACAGAGTACTAAAACTTCTGGTCATTTGTACTTTTTTTCTGCAATAAATGGTCCTTTTTCTTGATTTTCTAATCACTTATATCAAAGTAGTACTTACATATATAAAATTTCGTTTCATTTTCACGACTTCTTGGTGTGCAAATTGTTATGGCAATGAGTGTGTATATTAGTATTAATCTTTTTAATTTACTAATTTTTACTTTCATGCGATGTTTCTCTAAGATGATTATGAATTGGCGGGTATATTAAAATGGCGATGTGTTGTGATGGAACGCTTACTTATTTTAATAGCACTGTATACTCTAATATTTTAATTTTTACATTAAATAAGTAGTTTGAATTAATTTTATTTAATAATAGCATTAGTGCATTTTATCTTCTAATAATGACATATTCGTAGTCCTATTTCCTTTCACTATAGCCCAGTAATATAGGCATATTACAGGTGAGGGTTGGTGGGCCTCAAAACAATTTTTTAACCTACATTGTAATTTCCTGAGACTAAAAATTTACTCTACTGTGTCTTCTTATTTTTTACCTTTTCTATCTCGTTATACTTTTATAGAGGCTTATTTTGGATTATAGCTATTTAGTATATATTATTATTATTATTGATTATACACATATATATTAAATGGTGTCATTCGAGAGTTTTTTTTTTTTGATAGAAAAAAAGTATATTTTCCCGTCTCAGAATAACTTTTTAAAAATTTTTAACCTGTAACTTCTCGAGAGTTTACTAGCGATGATTGAATCCAAAATGTGCAATCAGAAGTTGATTTTTGTTGTTAGGTGTAATACTCTGTATTTTTTTTTAGTGTATCCATTGAAAAAAATACGTCTATTGTGTTTGAATGCAAAGTATCTAATTTAACTTTTCTTACCTTTCAATTCCACACTTAATGTTTGCATTTTCCTTCTTCATTTGCAATTATTTGTCAAAGGAGGCTTTTGACACTGTAATGAAGTTTTATTTTGATTTTCACGTGACGTCATCGTACCACGTGCTTGCTCTTACCATCAGATCCAGTTTGAAATTTATAATTAAATACTCATTAAACCTGTTTTTTAACATGCAGATGCAAAGTTAGCTTCAGCAGATTCTGAGAATGTTAACTAATCTTTTTAGATATATCACGGTGGTTCTTCGTCTCAAGTTTTATTTTACATCTGTTTTCATTTTAAATGCTCGTATTTTAATTCACACACACAAAATCGCATTTTGATTCAAGAAATTACTTTTTACACGCTTAAATATTGATGAAATTCTCTTATGAACAAATGTATATATGTTTTAAGATTCTTAATTATTAGATTCTAAATGGCTTCTTAAATTCAATATATAAGATGAATATTCTACATAAGCATATATTAAAGTACATTTTCTTACTAATATTGACTTTAAATTAATGTAATTTGAGAGAGTATCATTATAGTTACTAAATATTTGAAATTAATGCATATAACAGTAAATGAAATTTTCACGTGAAAAAGGATAGGCTTTAAAAAATGGAGCTTAAAACCAATTTTAATTTTGAAACTCGATTGTGTTTTGAATAAGAGTCCAATTATGAAACGAAACGAAATTCAACTGGTATTTCAACGGAAACCAGTATATCTTAGAAAAATATTTCAACAATGGTAAAACAATTGAATGGAATAAGTTTTAAAAATATCAAAGAATTAAGTTTATGAACAAAAACACGGAAGTGGTTGTATTTTCAAGAGAAAAAGAGAATTTCTCTTTTCAAGTTAAACTTGAAGTAGAGGTTTATTCTAAAAGGTTTATTCTGTGAGAATTGTTTAATATATCTATCATATTTATCATTAATTAATTAATATACATTTATATGTATAATGTTTTTGTCATTTTTATTTAATTACTAGCTGGTATACCCGTTCTTCGCACGGGTGAATTGAAAAATTAAGCAATACAGACTGAAGGATAAAGGAGTTTTTAATGAGTTAATTTTACGGGAATTGTAAATTAAACAAAAAGAAGCTTTTTGCATATCTCAGCTAAATAAAAAACCATGTTTGCTTAATTTTAAGTCTGTAGATATAACAGTTGATAAAAAAGATTTTTTTTTATTTATAACGCTCGTAATGTGTAATTCGTTAATATTAAATCTCTATATACAATATTGAATTTATTGAACAATCTTTCTATATACAATATTAAATTTACTGAACTCTCTCTCTCTATATATATATATATACAATATTAAATTTACTGAACTATCTCTCTCTCTATATATATATATACAATATTAAATTCACTGAACTATCTCTCTATATACAATAGTCAGTTCAAAACAGGTCTAAAAAACAGTAGGGTGAAACGAATCTGCAAGCGGGGAGAGGGACGCGTGACCTTTGACACTGTCGATTGAAATAAATGATCCCTATTTGAAACGGATATTGTTCATCATTTCATTGGTTTTAATTTTATTTTCGGGGAACCCTAATTTTTTTTTCTATAATAAAAGTAACCTAAGTTATTTCTTATAACATTAGTTATCTGCCAGTGAAAGTTTCGTCAAAATTTGTCCAGCCGTTTCAGATATTAACCGGAACAGAGAGACAGACAGACAAAAATTTTAAAAATTGATTTTTTCATATAAGTACCTTATATACTTTTAAATGCATTTAGTAAAAAGCTGTTAATTTCAAATTACAAACAGACACTTCATTTTTATTTATATGTATAGATTACAAATATTTTTTTTCAGAGTTCAAATTATAATAGGTAAAGTGAATAGATAATGTAAATACATTCGACAAAAAAGTAATCCAGACAATGTTTTGGGGTGTTTGAAAGATACTTTAAGTTATAAAACACATATACAAAAGTATTAGGCAGTCTCAGCATTTCACATTAACGGCGAAGTATGAATCAGAATAATTTTATTTGTTTATTACAGTATAAAATGTCAAATTTTGACAATGACTTAACCAAACGTCATTGCATTCTCTGCAGCAAAAGAAATACCATCACGGCACTAATGCGCAATTCGCATTTATTTGGAATTTTCATTCTTCATTTATTTTCTTATTCCATGGTCGCTGACTTTAGAGTGCATGCATGAGGTAAAATTCTGTTAATTTGACTAAAATCACTACGTGCACAGTTTTTACTTTCGAAATTGCCAAATGTAGTGAACTCAGACTAGAACAACGTTTAAAAATACACTTTTTAATCAAACAGGACAACAGCCCAACTGAGGTTGCAAAAGCTGCTAAATGTTCGAGATGGGCAGTTCAATATATTAACAAACATCTTGAAATTTCTGGTTCACATTTAAATCGGAATGGAATAAAAAGAAAAAAAAAGAGATAACTTGTGATCTGAAGAGACTTGTAAAAGACCGATTGTTGGAACGTGTGCTAGAGATCATCTCAACTAGCTGTTGATTTATCGATAACGACAAGAGAAAAAAACTAACGCCTGGAACCATTTGAAGACGATTTGCTGAAGCTGGATTCAAAGGTTGCAAAGTTAGGAAAAAGCTATAGCACTCAGGAACGAAAAATCCAAAGATACGTTTTGAATGAGCTGTGAAACACCAACACCTTACAGAAGAGGAATAATCCTATATTTTGTGGATTGAATGTGGTTCAGATATATATATATATATATATATATATGTTTTAAGAAATATAGCATTGGAGAGTTCTTATGTATCAAAATATTTGAAAATAACTTAATTCAGGGGCGGCTCTAGGGCCGGACAAATCGGACCCCTGCTCGGGGCGGCAAGTCTAAAGGGCGGCATTTGGATCAAATTTGGAAAATATTTTTTGTTACAAAAAATTTGATATATTTTCTGAAATATTATTGGGTGTGAATTTGGCATTTCATTTAATGTATCTTATTTTTTATTTTGAACTCTGTATGTTTAATGTCAGTTTTCTTTCACATTGAAGGTTGAAGAGTTCGAGGTGATAGTTTATGTTAAATTATGAAATTTGATATGTTTACACATCTTTAACTGGTAACTGTCTCCCCATCCAGGAGTGGGGTCACAATGAACATTCCTTTCACCCATACGATGTCAAAGCACCTTGAAAGAACATAGAATAAGATGACCTTAAAGGGGACAATGGTAGAGTTTTTACTAGATAGAGAACCACTGATGTTTTATTTTAGTCTTGGGTGTAATTACTCTAAGTTAAAGCAAAAACGCTTGTGATTCCCACCATCAGTTTTCATCAACTTGTGATCTACTCTTTTTCGAAGAAAAAGCTGAAATGCCTGGCTGAAATGGGCTATTTCTTCTCTTACATTTTACTCGCTTGAAATAATAACAGAGGCGTAGCTATCGCCGTATCAGGAGTATCAATGATACGGAGATCCAAGTTTCAGGGGCCCTAAAAAGTGGAAGCAAAGCATCGTAAAATGTAAAGCCCCTCCCCCCCCAAAAAAGTCCCCAAGGAGTTTGGATACAGGACTCACTCAGGACTACGCCAGTGGATCATAATGGGTAATTACGTGCTTAATTTCGAATTATTTTGAATTTTTACGACAAAATATATGTATTAAGTATATATATTAAATATAATTTTTTGCTTTTGAGAGAGGGGCGTCATTTTCCATTTTTGTCCGGGGCGGCAAAACTGCTAGAGCCGGATCTGCTTAACTAATTTTTTTTATTTTAGGCACACCTAGTGTGACTTATATGATGTGAAGAACATGCGAAGAGTACCTTCCGAACTGTATAGTACTTATTATAAAGCTCGTAGGCTTCTGTATTTAGCGATACTTTGGGCGAAATGTTCATCAGTGAAGAGGAACAATGAACTCTAACCGGTATGTAAATGTATTCAAAATGGTATCGGATTCATCATTTTTTCGTATTTTTGGAGACAAACATAGGTGGTATTAAATCCCAATAGACAATGCAACATGCCATAAATAAATTTAAATTATGAAGAGGTTTAGAAACTATGGTATGTATAATAGGCTCACCCGGTCTCCAGATTTCAACCCCACAGAATAACTTTTAGAATATTGTCAACCACAAGTTCGGGAGTATCCAATTTCTTCAAAGAAAACATTAAAAACATCATGCAGTAATAATGAAACAAAAGAAAATAATCAAAAGCGAATATTGTAAGATATAGCCACAAATAATTAATGCTTTAATTAAGGCTAAGGAGATCTAACCAAATATTGCTTTTTGTAAGTAAAAAATATTACTTTTTTTTATCTCAGTAGCTTTATGTTTTTCTCAATATTAAGATATTTTACAAATAGACGATTTTTAGAGGGTACCTCATACTTTTATCCATGGCTGTACAATAAAGAAGTTTCAAATTATGATATTTGACACGCAGTTCAGACTTTTTCAAATACCATTTTTCTTCTAAAATCCAAATTAGAAATATGTAATTCATTAATTCCGTCCCGGATATTTACCGCTGCATTTGATTAGATTGAGGATTGTGTTTACCAGAGAGTATTTGAGACGTCGTGTGAAACTATTCAATTTGTTGCTGTTAAGTTCAGTTGAACCCCAAAATAATCGCTTTGTTATGAATGGAATATTGAAGTGATGTGAACAATCTCAAGTCAATGATTACGGTATAAAAGTATTATCTCTAGCAGAGAGCTCTGTAGTTAGGGCCGCTTTTCCGCTTAGACACGCTAAGCAAGTGCCTATGGTGTGAAAAAACTGGAGGGCGAAAAAAGAGAAAAAATTAAAGTTACAGCAAACGTACCAGCGCCTAGCAAGTCATGAGAGAAGCATTTCTGCTCTCAAGAGAGTAAACTCTGAAATGAGATCCACTATGGAAAATATGAAAAACTTAACAGTTTGATGTTGCTATGCATTCAAAATGATATTGCGGTGAAAATTGATTTTCTCTAAAAAATCATTCGTTTTTCGAAGAAACCCTTCGTTGTATAAGTACAAAGAATAAGGATGTCGAAAAGTAAAAGACAGTAAAGAGATAAGTGATGGAAAAGATGATAACAAGTTGAAAACAGTTCCTATAATAATGTATACTCTATACTCTAATTGCAAACGATTGCATTAAATTTACTGTACTAATTTACAAAAGGGTGGGTGGTCCGTGATGCCGTAAATTATGAAATGAACAGTCGCCCAACCGGTATAGTGGTTAGCGACGCTGACTGCAGTGCCGGGTTCGAATCCCGGAGAAGACATGGATGTGTGTAAATGTATAGCGCCTTTGTGGCATGGGGGTATTCTAAATAGTCGTCGAGCCGCAAGTCCTCTCGTGTGGTTGGTGAAAGGGGAAGAGAGGGGGGAGGGTTTTCTCCCTCTAAATTGGGGTGGAACCGAGCAAAATCGTACTGTCATCGGCATGGTGCTCAAAGCTAAGGCTAAAGACAGGCGTAAAAATTCTAGCCCTTAGCCGCGATGAATTTCGCGGGCCTCGATCTGACTTTGTCTGGCAGGTGGCATTAGAGTCACAACAACAACAAGAAATGAACAAGAGTGGCCAAAACATATCACTATCCTTTCCTTACGACTGTCAATCCGGGACACGGCGGGTCCATAGGTGGTGAAAAATGGAAAGACTATCCAAACAGCAAAAACAAAGAAAGGGAAGAGAGTTGAAGGAAAATCCCCCATCCCCCGAAACAAAACAGGAAAAGTATGAACTAAAGGAAGAAGGGGTGCTCTGGAAATAAGGGGGGAGGGCGTAACTATTGAAGTGCCAAGGGCGCCGGGGAGTTTAAAAACGGCCCTGACTGTAGTGCGATGCTAATTTCTTTTTAGAACGTCTTCATATTTTTTGTTCACTTCAGTTTTTTTGAGAGAGAGAGAGAAATTCCTATCCTAATACGAAATATAAGTAAGCACACTAGTATGTGGTCCTAAAGTACTTTTTCATTGCTTATTAAACTAAATTATTTCGATTCATTATGTGTCATCAAGAATGACAAGATATGTATTTTTCTTTGAGAAATGAAACAAACTTATAGATGATGAAATTTACTACGTAATCGTAAATAAAGACGAACTTCGTGAAGTCATCGGTGATGAAGGATTCTCTGCAAACGACGTAATGATTCCTTCAGATAAATGCTTAATTTCTTCAGGAAATGTTATCAATGACCTCGGACAACGTAATTTTGTAAGATGCGTGAGTTGATGTCGTTGAAGTTGATGAAGTTGAAGAAAAAATTATATAAATGACTCGAAGTTCTGAATTGTGGAGATCGGGTTTATTCAATATTTTGAACGTTGTATTATATTCCATTAAATGATTCAAATCTGTACTGATGAATTATATAATTTTAAAGTTAATTATTTATGTGTGTGGGGAAGGGGGTTCCGCCCTTTTTTGTTAGAGTTAAGCATTTTAATAGCAGTTTAAGTTATCGTTTATTTCGATGACTAAAGTTTCTTACGCAATAACTTTTCTGAATGTAAATTCTTATTTTTAGTTTTTAAATTATTTAGAAGAATAGTGAAATATTAACACAGAAAGATTATGTAACATATTACCCTAACACCGGGATGGGCATTACGTCGATCGCGATCGATAGGTGGACCGCCAAGACATTTTAGGGTGACCGCCTTTACTAAGACCTAAGACACGCTTACTAAAAGAAACCAATTTATGGTACACTGATGCCAGCTACATTTTAGAATTGTCTTTTCAGAATCGATGCAAATGTGATTACTTAAGCAAATTATTCGATAAATGTGTAGACGACCCTTGTACCTTCATTGAAGCAAACAGTGACCCTTAACATGTTCTCTACCACTGTAGGGGAAAAATTCCCCGACTCGCGCGCCGACTGAAGGGGAGAATAAATGTTGATGATCAGAGCTCTTCCCGCGCTTCCATGGGATTGGGTTCTTGTGTTGACGTTATGTCGAACGATGGCACAGGACTCGGTAGTGATCAAATTAAGTACATACGACGGTTTCACAGATTCATCAATTCACGTATTTTTTCTGCTCAATGCTCTGAATACGTTCACGTTCCACGGTCTAACAGTCGCTGATAGTTGCTCAAGCATTCAACATGGCAGTTTTGAATTATTTTTATTAAAAACACAAAGGTACAATCTTGAGTTGTACTAAAAGAGGGTTACAATGTCGAAAACAAGTGTTAAAAAAAAGAAAACGTACAATTTTAATACAGAATGGCCCCACCTACGCAACTGGGTGGACCTTAAAAACATTAGAAATAGCCCGTACCGTGGAAAAGTCCGTCCACCCCTGCCCTATAACATATGGTGGCCGCGGTAGCCGAGTGGTATAGGTATCGGATCGTGGCTTGCCTTGTCACGAGTTCGAGCCCAGTACCACTAATGATCCGCCGTGCAGGGCAGCGATGCACGTTAAATCTGTCGAGAGCTGAAACGTCCTCCCGTTGGTGTGGTGTGGTAGTTAGGAGAGGAGGGGTGCCAGCTCAGGTGTCGTCCACGTCACTTGACCATGGTTCAAAATTACGTGGTCCGTCGCCAAAAGCCCTCGTGTAGCTGAACAGTGTGACGTTAATATTCAATCATCAATCCTATAACATATGATCGTTAAGACTATCTTCTGCTACTATCAAGTCTGTGTAGAAGAGATGATGCACGTTTAATCTGTCAAGGGTAAAACTCCTCGCATTAGCGTTGTGTGGTAGTTTGGACATTGGAATGCCAGCTCAAGTGTCGTGGTTCAAATCACAAAGTCGATCACCAGCTGCCTTCATGTTACTTCTTAATGGGACGTTAATATAGAATCAATCGGTTATCTCCATGATGAAGAATCCCAATTCGGAACATATTTTTAAAGAGAATTTAATCCATTTTGCAAGCTCTTATTTAACTTGAGATGTAATTTGTTCGAGTGGAATCTTACAACTTGATTTTTACCTACTTTAAAAGGTCAGATTAATTCAAAATTCTGCACACTTGTCAAATACCGATGACAATACAATAATTTAAAAATTTTGTTCCCATATAGCAATTAGAGTTAAAAAGATATTAATTAAAAACGTTAAAATGTGCGAATAGTTTGCCCTTGAATGCAGTTTATTCCGCCAATACATCAAAAAAATCCGAAGGGGAAAGATTTTCTACATTTTCTACATTTAAAACTACAATCCTATTTTCCGTATCAAAATCAGACAAAAAAAATAATTTCTGGATCGGAAAGGTCGTTTATTTCGCCACTATAAGGTATAATTTTTTTTATAAAGTAACGATATTTTGCCATTTTTCGATTTTTTTTCTAAAATGAGTCACACAATATTGATGGGTTTTTATGAAAAGAATTTTTCAATCGTTCTGAATGAATTTCTTATCATTGTAATGAATCAAAATTCTGTGCTATAAAGTTCATACTTAGCTCTTTTAGAATCAGTTATTTAAAAAATGAAATACCAAATATATATATATATATATATATATATTTTATAATTTTTCAAAAAGTACTCAAGATTCTAATTAAACATTTAATAACTTCGTCATTTAAAAAAATTATCGCACGAAACTTTTTTCCGGGTATCAAACTCTATTATTCGTAATCTGTCCAAACATTGAAAAATTTGCTTAAAAATTACAGAATTTAAAAAAGTTTTTGTTTTTTCCATCTAATAAACATTTTCAGATGTGAATCATTTTATACAATTCTTTCTTTACAATTTTTGTTTAAAAATTACCTTTGTTTGCTATCCATGTGTGAAGTTTGAAAGCCTTAAAAAAATCATGCTCTTAAAAAGAGTTTAAAACTCCATATGGAAAGTGTGGTTTCGCAAAGTTCACCACTATTCACTTCGCTTCAAGTAATTTGAAGACCACGTCTACTTCCAGCAGCCACATTATTGCGGCTCCAGATATCAAAGTCAAGGAGAAATTCATCAATGAATAATTGATATTTTAAAAAACTAAAAAAACGCGATCTTGTTGAAGTTGAACTAAAAAATGAAAAATAAATTATAGTTTAAAAACACTAAAAAAAAACAAAGTTTTATATAGTTAATTGAACCAAAAAGTAAAAAGATAATTCTTAATATAAGAATAAAATGATTAGCGAGAAAATTGATGTCATTGGGGTAAAAGCGTGGGTGCTCGATATGAATTTTCTTATAATTTCTTACTAATTCTATTCCGAAATGCAGAGTTATTGTAAAGATTTAGTACAAAGCACCCCACACACGCTTTAACCACGATAACATTAATTTTCTCATTAATCACTAAGAATTATATTTTTACTTTTTAGTTCGATTAACTATAAAAAAGGTGTTTTTAGGTTTTTTAAACGAGAATTTATTTAAAATAGGCGCATGGGATTACAACATCATATCAATTAATCATATAACTTTTTGAAAATTTCGAAATATTTTACAAATGCGTATTTTTTATTGTCGAAAGTAAATAATCTATCCAACAATACTTTATTGAGGACAAAGGGTATAAAACATTTTATACGAGGAAAAAATAGATTTATTCAAAAAATGAGTGAGTGAGATATAGTAAAATGTTCTATAAATAATTAAATAACATCTAAAGAATAATGAATTTAGAATGTAACACTGGTTTTAGAAGAGTTTCTTCTCTGAAAAAAAATGTTGTTTATGTCCTATTCTTTAGCATCAGTTACGGAGAATTATAGAATTTATAACATCCACTTAATGTTATAAATTCTATAACTTCACACACTTTTCTTGAGTAATCTGGAATGCTAATTTTACTCCCTTGATTTTCGACGGGCTAGAACAATCGTCAAAAAAGTCACTTTCATAGCTTTTATAGTTTTTACTATAGTTGAATAAATTTGCTACTATTGTAATAGCTGAAGGAAAACTTATATATGATACGATATAAATAATAATATTTTATACATAAATTTTATTTTATTATTTATGAAGTATATGGTGTAATTAATGAAATAACTTCTAAAAAAGAATTTTTTGATTATGTGTAAGAGTCGGAAGTGAACCACCTGCTACAGGGGACGGTTAGTTCCCCTTTGGGGTGTGGAATGCGAAGTATTTATGATGTGGCCGAAGGACGCAGCTGGAGAGGGGACGGAGAATGCTTTTCCCTCCTTGGGGCTTAAGAGGAATTCATTCTATGTCTGGATGCGAAGGAAAGCAGTTCTGTTCGAGTGTTGTTAGTTAAATTAAGTGTTTTTTTTTTTCTTTAAAATAAACTTTAATATTTAAATTTTAGACCCCATGTCTTTAATTTGTTTCCGTGCCCATTCATTAGAATCAGACCTTAGTTTATGGAATCCACTTTTTTAACAAAATAAGAAAATGATCCAAACAGAGTACACTCCAAATTTCATTCGAATTCAATCATTAATTCTAGAAATATTCAAGAAAGGAATGAAAAAACTGTTTATATAGAATATATAGTCTAATCAGTGGTCCCCAAGCCTCGGCCAAGGAACATTAAATGATTTCCATTTTATTTGATGTGGTGTGTTTCTCTCGGTTTGAGTGATTTTCCATGGAAATCACTTTAAATACCATGCTCAATTTATATTCATTTTTTGGTCTAACTGTATTTTATATTGAAGGCATATTTGAATGAAATGAAATTAAAATTATTAAATCAAAACAATCAACATCCCCACTCATACGCAGCGGGCAGTTGTAAAATGATCAAACCTTGACCGGTCTGCGGCAATGAAATGTTTGATTAGCACTGATCTAGATTATTTCGTGTAAGCAATTCGCTATCCTCCGTATAGAAAGTATATAAGCATAGTTTCGTATAGAAAGAATATTAGCATTCAAAAACCGTGTTTACTCGTATCTAAACTGAACTATTTTTCCACTGTTAATGCTACTGAAAATCGGGTGCGGCTTAGAATCGAAGGCAAATATTTGTTGGATGGGGGAAATTGAGTTTCCACCTCCTTTTAAAAGAAAAATGTAACCATCCATTTTGTCCACTTGCATTGATGACTTATTCTATTCCGCAGCATATCTTCACTAATCAGTTTATCTTAAGCATCGTTGTCTGCTCGTTTGGGGGAAATTTTTTTGTATACGCTTACTTTTAATCACCTAAACATCAAAATATCGGTAATAGTATCAAGACGAATTCACTATGACGCAAAAGATGAAAAGGAGGGGGGGGCAATTTATATGCAGAAAAACGGAAACAGAGCAGCGGCCACTGAAAATTTGACACGGATGAATCAAATACACGTCGATGGCGTAAAGGGAATGATAGAATTTTTGCTTGAAAATGTTCAACAGTCTTTAATAATTCTTTTATATCCTTCTGTAATATATTCTTTCAAAAAAATGTTGCGTAACAAATGGATTGGATGACACGGAAGATGACACCGTGGGAAAAAGGGTGACTCCAGCACCAACTCCTAAGTCAGCTGTGACAATGGGAGTGAAGAAACATGATACCGACAGAGAGTTTGAGTAATAATAAGTTCATATATGTATTTGAAAGTTTTTAATACTAGTAAAATAAATAAATTATTAACTTATTATTTCTCATAAATCTTTTTAAAAAAATTTCTCAAGTATCGTTACACAAGTAACCTTATACACAATTTTTTATTTTTACATTCGTGAAATCATAGTTGGAAGAAATTTTTTCTTCATCTTTAGTTGCTAAATCTCAAAGTAGAAAATATTGATGAGTCGTGTACGAACTGGCAGACAATGGGTAATTAAAAGCAATAAATATATTTTAAAGTATATAGTTATTAAGGCGTCAAATATATATTTTACTTTTCATAAAAAAGGAAGGTAGCAAACGTTGTAAGAAAAGTGTTGCAAGAGTTGTAAAGTTTAAAAACCCGGTTTTATACAAACAAGATAAGGCTAGAAAAAAATAAAAAATTTGGGATGAGGTCCAATTTTCAACGATGCTAAAAATCCCTGAGAATTAATCTGTATATCTGAAATGTTTTGATATCATGTTTTTCTCTTTTTTCTTTTTTTAACTTCGGTTTTTAGAATTTTTATTAGTGGTATCAAAGTGCAGTAATAAGATATTGCGCATTACTTAATAGACTTTTACAATTAAAAATAAACAACAAAAAACATTTTTTAAATTTTTCTTCCCCCTTTTTTTTAAAGCTTTTCAGAATCATTCCATTTTTCAAATTTGTCATAATACTTTGAAATTAATAATAAAAAATATTACAATCCTTTGTCTGTTAAATCTGAAGTTTATAATATAAATATTATGCGCGCGCTCATGTGTGAAATCCACTGCGATTTTGATTCAGAAGAGTGCCTTGCTTTTAAATTAGCCACGGTAGCCTAGTGGTCAAGGAAACGGACTCGTGGTTGGCGTGTCATGAGTTCGAACCTTGTCCTGCTGAAGACCTGCCATGCAGTGGGTGCCGATGAACGTTAAATATGTCGAGGCTCAAACGTCCTCCCGTTGGTGTGGTGTGGGAGTGCCAGCTCAACTGTCGTCCTCATCACTTGACCATGGTTCAAAATTACGAGGTTCGTAGCCAAAGTCCTCGAGGGCTGAAAACCGACGAAAGAATCACCCGCTTTTGTTTTCGAACATTTGAAGAGTGTAATTTATTATTATTTTTTTATATTAAAAAAATAGAAAAACTCTGCTTCCTTATATTTTTAATTACATTATGTGTCATTTTAAATTCTGATCTTCAGGATTTTGAGATCAATTGAGTTACAATAAATACTTTAACGTTCAGAAATTTAGCGTGAAAAAAAGTGTATATATGTATATTCTGGTTGTGGATAAAATATGGACATTCATACATCAAACTGCCACAAACGCGGGGGATTTTTTATTTTAGATTTTGGGCATTGTAACATCATGATCCGAATAATTTAAATCTCCAAATGTTATTACAGGACATTTTTTTGATAAACGGAAACTTCCCCAACCCCCGCCCCGGGGCACAGGATTCTAGGGACCCAAAGCCTGACTGACGCAAAATATGTACCTCTTTGGCCCGAAAACCTAGCTTTGCAGAAGGGCCTAATATTCTCCGTTATGCCATTGGACAGCATTACTATGTTATGTCCGTCGTCTATGTCAAGACCTAGGCCTACCATCATACACCATCACTACTCGTTTAGTTGAAAGCCGGCAGCGGTTCGAGTCTGTTGTCACTCTAGTTCAGTGGTGCTGCAGTCGCTTGTTTTCAAGTGTATATAGTATTCCTGTCTGTCTTGTTTGTTTTGTAAATAAACGTCTGTCTCTCATCTGAGTGGCTCGTTTTTCTCGAGTGTCCGCAGCCTTCTGACAGGTAAGACCTTATTTATTCCATTTTTAAAGTAAAATATCGAAATGAATTTTTCAAATACGATAACGAATGAATTACGAATTTGAACATTATTTTGATATTGAACTTGAATTTGAACAGAGTCGTTTTGTGCCTCGGGTTGTGAATATTAACGTCGTACTGTTCAGCTACTCGAGAGCTTTTGGCGACAGACCTCGTAATTTTGAGCCATGGTCAGGTGGTGAGGATGACAGAGCTGGTACTCCCCTCTCCTATCTTCCACACCACCAACAACGGCAGGACATTTGAGCCTCGACATATTTAACGTGAATCGGCCTTCTCTGCACGGGGGATTTTCAGCAGTATCTTCATGAGGCTCAAACTCATGACACGCCGGCCACAAGTCTGTTACCTGATCCAGGCTGCCGCGGCTTTTGGGGGGCCCCCTTTTTATAAATAGACAGGGGTGCTATACGTTAAGGGGCCAACGCATGATACCAGGGCCTCAAAAAATCTTTATAATAAGTCCAAGATATTTTGAATAAAACGAGGGATTATTTTATGAGCAAAAATGCGCAATGTCAAAGCAAATCAACCTAAAAAAACTGTTACATTTGCACATAAAAGAATTACGTTATGAGATTAAGAGAACGATCGATGCGAATATTACAAGCAACAACAGTTGTTTAACACAGAAATATGAAATATTATATCCTGACGAATTTGAAGTGCAATACCGGGAAAACTTTCACGAACGATGCTCCAACTGTTCGAGTATTATATTCGAATAAGTTCATTGTATAACAAAAATATTTTTATCTCAATATCGTCTCCGCGACTGGTAATTCTCTAAATTCAAAAGAGTCTAGGCTTAGGTCTGTTCGAACTGTTACGTATATAATGTCAGTTAATGACAGATCGCGTGATATCCTGATTTGTTACAACAGTGCTTGGTGGTGCCAACGCGTTAGTTGATGCAATATGTTTTGGTACAAAGGTTCTACTGCCGAGGTCAGATTTCATGTGAACAGTGTTAACGCATCCAAAAATAGCTCCCCCACTAGTTTCAATGTTTATAACTTTCTGCAAATTCACTCCGCATCAATATCAATATTGAACTCAGCTTTTCTTCTCACTGCGTCGTATTCATTCATATCAAGATAAACAAATAGACTAGACACTCATTGTTGATATTAAACAAGAAGCGACAAGAGGCTGAAGAGTTTACAGAATTTTCCGAAAGTTATTTTGTATAGAATTCTACGTTTGTTTTAAACAAATAATATACAAGACCCAGTCGATTGAGGTAAGTACTGAATTCTTGGGAAATATTGTTTTAAAATTATTTTTTCCCAACAATATTGTTTTTACTCTTTTGTGAAGTTAATTGAGAAAAGTTATTTCTGAACTATTTATTCTGCAGCTTGGGTTTCATTGCGTAATCCCGTTTATTATTTGAACAGAAACTCCCCAAAGTTTTGGAAAATATTTACAAGTAGCAGATTCCAATTATAATACAATATAAGAAAAATATTAGGGATGAATAAGTGAGACGAGACATTTATCGTTCAAAACGTTCTCAATTTAGTCAGATCATTTCGATAGACTACTTTAAAAAAGTTTCCCTCAGTTTCGTATGTTCTGAAAAGTGATGAATTTTTTTTTAAATTTATCTTTAGAAAGCAACTTTTAAAACTAAATCTCCCAGCAACAAAATACTGCGCGTTAAAACTTCCGCCAAATAGAAATAAAGGGTTATTTTCAGTTTAAGACATCCTATACAAGTTTGAAGAACTAAAAAAGTGGAATGTTTGTTGAATTTATGACAAAAGTGACGTGAAGAGACAGAATATAATCGTTTGGTCTACGGTTCTATGTTGGACCATCATGAAATTCGGTTATTCTTGTTATTCGTTTAAAGTGTACTTTCCTCCCGGAAGTCATCTGATGGGATAATAAATTATTCTAAATAAAAAAAAAGTCCCTTAGAAATGCCCTTGAACAAGATTTACTTTTGGAATACCTATTCAGACACTTCCTAAGGTGTCTAACATGCTTCAAGGAGAAAACTTTCTCTTTCGTCTCTGTTATTCAAGGAAATAAATATTTAATGGCACAATTTTTCTCCAACCATAGATGATGTTTGACTGGAAGTCTGTTGCTTAAAATAACATTCTGATTTTGAATACGTTAGCAATGTGAATAAGATTAAGTACGGTATTTTTAACGCATGATTGCTCCGAGGCAGTATATTTTCACTTAAGCTCCAATAGCTAAAATGCATAATCATTTCATTTCTTTACATTGAGAATTTTTCGAAAAGCAAAAAATTTAGGATGTATGCAATTACAATTGAAATGTGTACTTTCGAACTGAACTGATTTGAGCTAAATGTTAGACGGGTTATATGATTTTAAAATAAAATGAGTTCAGAACGGATAATCAGTACCAAAAACTCCTACTGATGCCTACGTTTTTTGCTGAGTTCCTGCCAGATTATATATAATATCGGAAAAATTCCTATTTCGTTTTTTTAAACGCTTATATATGGAGAATGTCTTTCTCATTTCAAAAGTTTTAGCAAAGATTCTTAAATAAATTTGGTCTGCAAGTATATACTTTCATTATCAAAATAACATACGTCTTCTTGTCAATTAACTTAAGTTATTTTCCTACCATGATTTTTATTGAAAGCGAAATTAAAAGAAATTAAATTAATATTAAAAAGTAGCGCACTTTTTTAAAAGGAAACCCCTTATTTTTAGATTTGCCCTTTTTTTTTTTTGAGCCTTTTTTATCAAACTTCCTTTCCGGGTTTCGACTTATTATTTTGGTAAGTAATGGTATATTAGTTATAAAAATCCTACCGTTTGGAAACTGTTAGGTTATTTAATATAATAATCGCATTCAATGATTTTCCTGAATAAGTTTTATTTTTCATTTATGAATACGCATGTTTCATGTCAATTTTTCACATAATAAGGATGATTTTCTCTAATAAAAATATTGGGCCATATTTTTTTTGGTTGTATAGTGGATTTAGAAGTGTTTATGGTGTTTTTTTTAAGCAGAAGATGAATTTCATGCATTTTCTTCCTACTATATTTCTTTATTCACTAAATGATATTAACTTTGGAATGCAGATTTTCACTATTTTTGCATGAATGCTTACGCATAGTTAAGCGAATTTATTTAAGATTATCTAGTTAATTTCCTGTACTGTGTGTTACTATCAATAAACTTAAATGATAGGAATCCGATTTCAATAATTAAAAATGTTTGTCTCTAACAAATTATTTTAATTAAATTATTACTGTTGTGAAAAATCACATTTTTACGGATATTTTATATTTCAAATTGTAATTTCTGTACAATAAAAAAATTGTGACTATTATTTTTTTTTTTTTTGAAATTCACAAATTGATATTTCCATTTTTTTAAAAAGGGTTACATGTTCATTCCGCGTGTACCGTATGAATGCCGTGCCGTTCGGATCGATATATTTCATGCAACAATCTAAAAATAAAAATTCGTCAAAAGTTGTTAATTTATTTTACATATCCGAGAAACAAGGCAGAAGCTTGAATTTCTTGGATGATGCAAGAATCGTAACCCTGAGAAGTTCAAGAGCCAGGCTGCAAAGTGTATAAAAAATACACAAAAATAATTTCGACGTTGAATTAAAACAAGTAATATAAAAAAAAAAAAATTAAGTCAATTCTTACTTAATTTAACAAAGAAAAATTTTATTTTAGCTACTTTTTATTAAATAGTTACAATTAATAAAATATGATATACATAGGAAGAACAAAAACAAAGGGGTAATTAATTTTTTAATTATAAAAGTACGAAAAGTCATCCAAAACAACGCCACATAAAATTTCAGTTCAACGGAATGTTTTAAAAAGTGAAAAAAAAAATTTTTAAAGCTTTGACCCAAGTCGCAAAATAAAACCAACGGGGCTCTAACTGTAATTTTAAATAATTATTTTCCATAATTAATTTTAATTCATAATTAATTTTCGTTTTTTTTCCAAACAAAGTGGTAGGTTTCAGTAAAAACCCCCCTTTAAAATGTGAAAAAACCTTTTCGTTTTGAAAAAAAGTCCCCAAAAAGTAACTTGCGATTAATTTTTGAATAATTATTTAATCAATTAATTTTATTAATTAAAATTTAAATTATGATTGTCACCCAAAATAATCATGTATATAAAATTTCAGCTCAATTGAGGGGGCTTTAAAAATGAATTTTTTAAACCCCGAAAATTACAAGATAAATAAATATACAGCTAATAGTGGAATTGAAAATATTAAATGAGTTTAAAAACCTTTTAAGGGGAATTTTTTCCATCATATATTTTATAACGCCAAACTTGCATTTTCATTTGGCTGTTTTTTCATTGGACCTAAAAACGGATTGAACACATTTAATTTCATCAACTACTTATTTGTAACATCCCGAAATATGTATTCGCAGCATTGTTCATTGAGAATAACGAATTCATGTTTATTAATGAACCGTGTGTTACCTTGCGGCAATCAGTGAATAAACTCGATAATGATTGATCTCACAGTAATGCGGAATCAGTACGTAGTTGGGTTTTGAATAATACTTTTTGATGATCGGGCAACACAGCGATAGAGAGAGAGAAAGAGCGCTCTCAGCTGTGTTGCTACTAGTGTTTTTTTCTTTTCTTTTCATCTAATGTTGTAAAAGCCCAACTTTATTTATAAAACATCGTTACACTTTCCGAAAGCAATACTTCCCCGGATTGGTAGCAATCTTTCATCTGTGTATCTCACGATTAAATAAGTGGCTTGACTGCGTTCTGTGTTCTCTTCCTGCATTTATATCAGATACGAAAGAAGCAAGGCAAAAACGTAACACCCTTTACAACGTTGACCTAAGACTCAGCTAAATTACCAAAAAAAAGAAAGAAAAAGAAGGTTGATACAAAGAAATAAATAAAAAGTATACTGATTTTTTTTTTACGTCTTGCAATAGCCTTGAATATATTTCGTAACAATCATTTTGTAGTAATTTTCAACGCAGACTATTTAGGATTTTCACGGTTCTTTAGTTTGATGTTTTACCATTCATAAGCTATCGAAAATAAAGTTTTTCCCGATTTTTTGTGTTTACAAAGCGTTCGAAACGTGTTTTGAACAACCCTATCCATGTATAATATTTGCGGGATATTTTCGAATTTTGAAAAAAAAAATTGGGGAAATTTTAAAAAAGCACCCCCTGAGCATGATTTAGAATAGAGTTCTGCTGTAGGAAATGGATTTTTTTTATGGTATTTTCAACAATTGCCCTTTGTCTTGAGCTGTACAAACAACTTAAATTTTTTTTTGTATTTGCATCAACAGTTTTATTTATTTATTTTACATTTTAAGGGAAGACGTATTTTTTGTTTTTAATTCCCTTTTTTTTTAAATTTATTTCAGAAATTGAAGGGGATATCCAAAATGAATTATTTTATTTCTATGTTTGTTGTTTTAGAAGTCCAAGTTGTGTGAGCGGAATTGTTAAAAATTTAACTAGAAATTATATTTTGTTAGTCAAACATTTTTTTTTAAATCTCATTTAATTGATAAATAGGTTTCCCCAAATTAGGCCCCGGGGGGCAAAAAGAACGGGATATCAAAATGAAAATAAAGAAAAAGTTATTAATTTACTAAAGGGTCAAAAAAAAATTTTGAGATAAAAAAAAACCTTTTTGATATAATATACTTATGAATCATCATTACTGCACGATGTATTTGAAAATTTAAATTTAGCAATATAGTTAAGAGCAAGTTTAATAATTACTGTGACCCCATGGGCTTTGTTATACAAAATTATTTAAAAATTTTAAAACTTATTTTTAACTTGTCGGGGTTTTTGTTAAAAAACGTAGAGTTTTAAATCAAAAAGTTTTTTGAATTTACAATGTTATTGTATGGAAGGGGGTGCCACGAAAATTACGATTGAAAATTAGATCGCAAATATTGAAAGTTTGAGAAGCACTGGTTTAACTGACAATGCCCATGGTGTATCGTAAAAATGCTATCTACTTAATTTGAAACAATTATTGTTCATCAGTAACTGTGCAGTGAAAATTTTTCGAGATTTTTCAGTATTTTCTCGCTATACTTAGTGAAATAACAACCGAGAAGTTAAAGAAAGTAAACTGTGATAAGTTTTAGTATTTTAAGCGTTGAAAAAATACCCCCCTTCCTTTGGAATTAACAAAAGTTGGTATAAATAAAAAAAAATTAATGACAAAAAAGGTCAATAACAAAACAGGTATTGACCCCACAATCTTTTTATAGTTAACTCTACATTCTGCAGCTTCAGTAAGCATATGAAGTGTTTCATGCCCTTACATTGTATCCATTTAAATTTCTGTTTTAAATGGCATAACTTTTTTTAAAGAAAAACACATTTGAAATTTCTTCTTTGTTTTGCACATTTTTCTATTTATACTGACAAAGAGTTTATTTATTTACTTATTTATTTTGCTAAGTGTTTCAAACATAATTATCGTAATATCCGGCCTGTAGGGCAGCGATGCACGTTAAATCTGTGAGAGCTGAAACGTCCGCTCGTTGGTGTGGTGTGGTAGTTAGAAGAGGGGGTGCCAGCTTAGATGTCATCCCCGTCACTTGACCGTGGTTCAAAAAATGTGGTCCGTTCCAAAGCACTCGTGTAGCTGAACAGTGCGGCGTTATAATATTCACTCACTCACTCCTCATTTATAATATATTATATACAACAAAGTAAAAAATATAAAAAAAAAATATTTTTAAATAATAAATATACTACTCATTATATTTTAAAATTTTAAAATTAATATAAAAAGACCTTTAATTAAAAATTTTAGGGGAAATTTTAAAAATTAGGTCTATTTATTCAGGAAATTTTGTAAATCACATTTGTTGTTCTGGTTTGAATTTTAATTTCTTCCTTTAACTGTATTTTATTTTTTTCACGTTTTCATTTTAAAATTTTATTTATTATAAATTAAATGATTTAAGATGAAAAAAAAGTTTTTTTAAAAAAAAAAGAAAAAGGTTTTTATTTTAATTTAAAAAATTACAAATTTTGTTCAAAATTTAATTTCATTTAAGAAAGACCCTAATTTTTTTAATTTTTTGGTTTAAAAAACCCTTTAAAAAAAATCCCAAAATTAGGGGTTTATTTAATTTAAGTAAATTTCTTCTTTAAAAATCGGAAAAATTTAGAATTTAAAGTTTTTAAAAAAAGGGTTTTGTATTTAAAAATGATTTAACTTAAAAACATTTAAATTTACATTTGACAAAATTTTTATTAATGCAAATTTACTCTTTCATGAACAATAATAAACAAATTTTAGGAACTGTTTAATAAAATATTTTTTTAAAAAAAAGAATAAGCCAAAACTGTGTTATTACATATTTTTCCCAGAAAAAAAATTAGAAAAATTTTAAAATTTGCTAAACTTAAATTTTAATTTTTTTTTTTTTTGTATATTTTTCTAGGTATAAAATTATGCGTTGAAAAATATACAGAAAAAAAAGATAAAATATACATAATAAAACATATACAGTAAAAATACACATAGAAAATAAATATTACAAGAAAATTGAAACAAATCCAAATTGGTTGAAACTATCAGTTGACTATTGAGATAAACCATGTTAGCGAATTTTTGAATATGTTTGTTTATGCACAGAGTTGAAAACTCTGTATCAGTGGTTACCAAACTTTCTGTGCCCACAGAACCCTTTTTTCAATTCCTACTATTAGTTCACTTTCTCCCTATATATATATATATATATATATATTGTTCAAATTTTCAATCGTTAATAGAATACTTTTTATTCATCCACTGAAATTCAAATACATTTTTTAAAACTTGTAGTGGATGGCACTTGATGTTAATACAACTTTTTGAAATATTAATTAATTAATTAAATTTTATTTTTTAATTTTAAATTTATTCTGCGTTATTTCTGACGAAGTTACAACTAGCTGCAACAGATGGCGTCACTCAAGTTCAAATATATTGTTTTAAACTTGTAGGAGATGACACGATGTTGATGCAGTTTTTTCAAATATTAGTTCATTAACAGGGCCGATTTAAGCTCATTTTTGGGCCCTGGAAGCATACGATCTACAGGCCCCCTTGGCACTGGAGGATCGAAATTTATAAACAAAAAATCTGATTAAGTCCAGATTATTCAGGCCCTGTGTCCCTGGGCGTCCGCCCAAGCGCCCAATGGATAAACCGGCACAGTTCATTAATTAAGTTTAACCATAGTAAAAATTTTCTTTGTTGACCTAAGTAGGAATTGACTTTAATTTTTTTTTATAATACTTGTTATACCAAGAAACTTGGCCATGATACCCAAAGTGGGAATTAACTCTATTTCAATACATAGTAGAAAAATTATAGTAGATTTAGTAGAGTGTCCTGTTTTTAATCATCATTGCATCATCTTTTTTAATTCATCTCGTTTAACCATATCCGACTTGGTGGGGACCCCCTACACCATAATCTATATTTTTATCGGATGTTTTACATGTGTGCACGCATGCATATATGTAATATATATATGTATGCATATAAAGTAATATATATTGTTAGAATTTTAATTTTTTAGCAAGTGTTGGGTGCATTTTAGTCAGAATTGGCTTTTGTGCCATGAAACGCACGCCACAATCACTCACTCACTCACTCACTGTTCGTGTTGTCCATACACCCCTACGGGCCTTTTAAACCAATGATCCCCATTTTTTAAATTTTTTTTTATCACCGCGGATTGGTCAGCGATTGATAATTTTACCAAGGTCCATTGAAGGACAGCTGGGGGAGGGGATGGTCGCTGAATGTTTATATTTTAGATTGTTTTGTTTTAATAATTTCAATTTTATTGTGTGTGTGTATTTAAACATGTCTTCAAAATAAAATTTAGTTACACCATAAAATGAATAGAAAGTGATAGTCACACAAAACCGAAAGAAATACGCCGCAGTAAATAAAACGGAAATAATTTAATGCTCCTTTGGGCGGTCCTGTACCATTTGAATCACGGACCAGCATCGGTCCGCGGCTTGGGGGTTCGGGACCACTGTCTTAAACTGTCACAAGGATACCCAGGGAAAAACCTATACTCTGTATCAGGGATGGCGAACCAATGGCACGGTCCCTTTTTGGGCCCACCTGACAAGTCCGGGCACTCCGATCAAAACGGTTGGTTTTTTTGGTTCAAAATAACAAAGTTCCCCGTAGTATTACGAATAAACGGGAAGTCGGTCGCGTTTTTACAAAACATACCCATTTAAAAAAATTGGGTTTAAAAAAAGCCTCAAGACACAAAAAAAAAATATTATCTTCAGAGGGATCTCAATGTTTTTGACGTAATTTGCATGTTTTCAGAAACATTTATTACAAAAAACTTTCAAACTAGTACTTCCCGAACTTAAAAAAAAATCAGACGAAAAAGTTATTCAGAACTTTTTTCCCAAAATTATTATGTAACCTGATGTGACTTCATTTGAAAACTGAACTTGAAATTCTTTTGGGAAAGGGAAATTGAAGAGTTTGAAATTCGACTTTTTTTTTGATTTCCTGTCAAAAGGTTCAATATGGATTAAAAAAATTTATTAAAAAAAAGAAAAAGCTGGAATTGTTTGGGAAACAGAAAAATTAACAAGCAATATAAGAAAAAATGTCAGAAAAAGAAATTTTGGAAACAGGGAAATTTTGGTTTAAAAAGATACATTTAATTTTTGGGAAAGAAAGCTGGTTCTCCCAACCATTTTTTCATCTCCCCATGCCCGAGAATCATTTTTTTTCAGATTCAGCATGTTTCTGCTAAAGAACATTTTCAACCCTAATGAAAAGTTATTTGTCATCTGATCGGCAACAACAAAGTCAACTAATTTTTTTTAATTTGAATTACGTATACCCAAAAACATTTGCCTTTACGGTGCAAAATGTTTTTTTTAATAGAAAATAAGGGTTTTGAGTGGTTAGCTTTTAAATTTTTTAATTTTTTTCCCCAAAAAATTTAAAAAAATTTTTGGGGCACTTATCCCCCTTTAAAACATTTTTTTTAAAAAAAATGGAAGGTTGATCCAAAAAGGGTTCCCCGCTTTTTATATAAAATCTAAAAAAACCAGAAATATGTGTTGGATCAAATTTATAATTTAAGGTAATTTATAATAATTTTTCTGTTACATGCTTACATCTGAAGAATTCCAAAGCACACAATCTTTTGAGGATAAAAGAGAGAAGAGAAGGGGGAAAAACACTTTTAACACATCAAACCATTTCTAAATGTCAAAAGTGATTTATCCATTCATGTTTTTCTCTTTCCTATTCGAATCGCAAAAATTCAACGAAAGATTGCTTGAATTGTATAAAATTCGATTTTATCTGATAGTCATCACCCTCTCAACTTGATGCGCGTATTTTTGAACGCAGTAATTTTCAATATCGAATAGAAACATCTTGAAATTATACGTTCAGATGAACGGGTGTTGTTGGTACGTTATTCTTATTTTACTTTCAACATTTCCAAAGATCTTGGATCTCCAGAGTAGATAAAGGAAGAGGAGAAAAAATCGCTTACAATGCATACTTTCAAATGATTAATCGTTATTTTGAAGATGTATGGAAATTTTATTGTGGTGTATGTTTTTGACAAATTGTTCAACGGGCTTTTTGATAAAGTAGTGAATACATTTTTTTTTTGTTTTTTTCCGTATTCAAGCTCATTGATACATCTGTCAAATTAATGTGGCAAAAATAATTCTAGACGTTACAAGCTGCAACAGTGGGTGACCTTCAGGAATTTCCATTCCAGAATTGCATTCGCTGAAATAAAAAAAAAAAATACCATTGAAGGATGCTTTTTGTAGTGTTTGAGTGCTACAATGTGACATTGAATCCGTGTTTTTATGCAGCGGTTAGGGCAGTTTCCTTCCATACATTGATACCAGTTTTGGGAAGATAAATTTATCTTTGTAGTGTAGTTCATTTTAAACTCAATACCAAATATTTTGTTGTATTAAATATTATGCCAAAATTTTTGTTCTTTTTGGTTTTTTAGGGTTTTTTAAAAAAAAGATACAGATTGAAGGATGAAGGTTTTTTTAAAGAGTTAATTTTTTCGTGAATTGTAAATTAAAAAAAAAAAAAAAGCTTTTTTCATATCTCAACTGAACATTAAAAAAAAAATATTTGTTAAATTTTAAATCTGTAGATCTAATAACTGTAACAGGGGAATTTTTTATAACTCCCCCTAACTCTCTTGTCAGTCGATTTTTTAAAAAACCTTCCCGGGGTCCTTTTTCAGCAAAAGAACACATTGTTACAAATTTTTGTGTAATGAACGCTTAAAATAATTTAAATAATTTTATCTGGAAGTGTAATACGTTAATTTTTACTTTCTGTTGTACTAATTTTTTGTTAAAATCTTTGCCGCCACCTTTTCCTTTGAAATATAGTTTTATTATGGGGGAAAAAAAAAATTGATTACCTGACAAAAGGGAAAAAATTAGAGCGGACGATTTAGGGCATGGTGTAGAAAAACAAACGGGGGAAGTTTTGCTTCACACAAAAAGATAGATACATGCTGTCGCGGGCTTTTTGCAGATGGCAGATTTTTTCCTACTTTCTTGACAGTTATCATTATATTTTGGAAACTTCACACAATATCTTTATAAATTATAGCCTATGTGTTATTCTGATGTATAAGCTATATTATTGTAAAGTTTCATTAAAATCCATTTTATTGTTTTCCGTGAAAGAATAACAAACATCCATACAAACTTTCATGTTTATAATATTAGTAAGGATAGTTATGTTCAATTTTTTTTAAAACATACTCTCAACCTTCCAACAATAATTAGTACTTTGCACAGGCTCACACAAGGGGTGGATGAATTCGGATTCCCCATCGTCCTCTATTTTTTTATTGATTAGTAATCCTATGTCGCGTCAGACTGACCACCTGATCGGGACATTTGCTCATGCACCTCAGTGCCCAAGGTCATGAAAACTGAGATGGGCGCAGTAGGCTTTGGCCCTCATGGACTGTTGCGCCATATGTAACGTGCAATTTAATTAAGTATTGGTTATTAATGATTTATTTTATTAATTAATGCTAATTATTTATTCAATAATTTATTTTTCACTGTTTTTTTTTGTACACAACAATCCACAAAATCAAAAGAACATGTTTGGCGGCGTATTGGGGTATGATACAAGAAAGGTAGACTTTCCATCCTGGATCTCCCCCCTTTCTTGAAAAATTCTTGTGTGTGCCACTGGTGCTTCGTATATATATCTATATATATATAAAGGAAAACAGAACTATTAGATCTACAGACTTGATATTTAGCAGTAATGCTCCTTTCGTTAGCAAACGTTTCTTTTATTAAGTAGAGATTCACTAACAAGGGATTTTACAGAAATCCACTTTGGGAAAGGGGGGTGCTGAGGGTAGGGGAAGAAATAATTAAAAACCCTTTTCAAACTACCCCTGAGATTTTAAAATTTTGAAAGCGTTTTTCTTCTCTCATAGAGATTCTAAAATTTTTTGGGAAATCCCCCTACAAGCGAGGCTACGAGGCATTACGGAAGCATTATAGATTTTAAAAAATTCCAATGCTTAAAAATTGATGTGCAGACTTCGAATTCTTCAAGCATTTTTTTAGTAGATATCTGCTAAAAATGGAAATTTTTGAAAACAACTCCAGGGGGGGGTTAGGGGTATGATAAAAAATAATTTTTTTTTGAAACGGGAAAAAAATTTTGTTTTTTTAAGTCAAGAAACGAGGACGATAAGAATATTATTTAATACCATCCAAAGCTTAATACAAGGGTTTTTTATATCAATAACTTAAAAAAATTATGTATAGTCTGATAATGTCATGAAATCCCGGCGGGTAAGTAACAGCTGGTATATGTGTGTGTTGTGTGTATAAGACTCTAATATATTATTAAATGTATATCATATTAAGGCCTTATTATTAGCGTATTAGTGATCATATTAATTCATCCAATTATATACACATACAAAAAGAAAGAATATTTTATATTGTTTTATTGGTGTAGTAAAAAGTGACTACCAAATATTACTACTTTATGGAGATTTACCCTCCTTATATACTCTGATAAAAATACGAATCTTATCTTCACAGAGCATTGATATTATTGTGTTTTCTTGAATTGTTATTAAAAATACTGATTCTTCTGAAAGGAAGAATAGCATACAGAGATAACTAAATAAAATTTTTCAATACTGATATAGTATACAAACCTATTTTTTAGGTTCTTGCGAATTACTATATAAGTACGTTCTTCAACGATGTTCAATATATTTTTTTTTTCTTTACTTAAATAGTTCAATGCTCGAGCTACTTAAAATTTCAAATGAAGAGTTCAAAGAAAATCCGGTTTGCGAAATCTAGTGAAAAAATCGGAAGTTCAATTTTGTGTTCGCTTAGAAATTTTTATTTTCATCTTCACAAAGTTAGTAAATAAGACGTGTATTATCTCTGATTAGTGTCGACTGATTGGTAGCTAAATTTATTTATTAAAAATAGTTTTTTGAAAATTCAAATACTGTTGGACCCCGATTAAGCGAATTCATCGGGACTGAACAATTGTTCGTTTAAATTTTGGGGGTTTTCGATTCGGGGCCTAAAAAAATTTTTTAACACCTTTTTTAAAATTTTTTGCAAAATACAAAAAAATATCCATTAATAAATAATTACGCACTTTTTATTCAACAGATAAAAATACTATTAGTAAATTACAACTAATACACTTATATATGTTGACTAAATAAAAACTATGAAAAAAATAATGTATAGAATAGAATATTTAAAATTAAATCTAACATTAGGTAAATTATATAAGACTAAACTAAAATTAAGTTTACAGCATTATATAAAGAAAAACTGAAAATGTTTTAATACATAGGATGAATTGTATAAATAAAAAAGAGAGGAATTTGTGTATTTATTTATTTTCCAACTATAAAATACCTAGAATGTGTTGTGTCTGTAAAGTTCTATTGTGCCGAGGGAAGAAAAGGAGGAAGTTTCTTGAACTATCCTGCTACTTGAAGCGTGGTGGTACAAAATATGTATCGTCTATTTTTTAAAACTTTGGACACCCTTTATTTGAAAAAAGTGTTTAATATTATTAATATGTACCAGCTTTTGTTCAATGATCGTAGTTTTGTGAGGTTTATCTAAAATATTTGTAATTATTCCCTCTAATCCATTATTTTTGTCAAAAATTCAGCGCATGAAAGAGTTAAAACGTATAACTGACGACGATTACGATACCAATGCGAAATCGTGTGCTACGAACTCATTCATTAACGTTAATGACAAAACATTGCAATTGTTGCCAAGTTTTTGTTATGACGTCACAACTTAGATTAAGTTACTGCGAATATCACTGAATTTCCTACGACTAAATGAGTATTGTGTCATTATAAAAGTTTATTTCGGAGTGGTTTGTTAACAACACAGAAATACTAAATTTATTTCTTTTTGATGTCACTGATGAGCCAAACTACGTAGGTATGAAGTCAATGCATGCTTACGAATTTCAGCCAGTGAAGCCATATTGCAAATTTATTAGTATTTAAGAATTATTACACAATAATCAAGATATGCAATGTTTTAGAAGAGCATAAAATTCAAAATTCATGAACATTTGTTTATAAAACAATTATTCATCCATTACATAAATAAATGTGCAAGCTTTACTTAATTACAACGGATGATTAAATTGACTTTTTTATAATTCTGTTTACTTTCAAAAGGATCGTTGATCTATTAATTTAATCAGAATAAAATTAAAAATTTATCCACCTTTTTTTTAGCGTAAAATAGTTCAATTCATTTCTTTGCTCTTCGTTTTGAAGGAACATTGGTATCAGATCCACGAATTTCATAAGACATGAAGAAACATTGTTAATTTTTTTTATTCTTTTTAGTATATTATCGAGTTTCCAATTCTTTAATATTTTTCACTTTATTACTTTATTTCATAAATATCTTGCAATAAAAAAAAAGGAAAGATATACTTGTCTTTCAATTTTATACGACTTTATAATCGACATTATCTTTCGAAATCAGTACTAAATTACAGGGCATATTCAAAATTTTGATTAAGTTGGGTATTGTAACATTCCATTGCAAATTATTGGGCATAAAGTCAATTTTTATTTTTGAAGATTCTTAATGTAAAATCTCAAAACTTCGCCCTTCATTTCAGAAAAACTTTTAGAAGAGAAAATAATAAAATAATTTAAGAGAATCGATTTTAAATAAAATTTATTTTCAGAAACTCAGTTCTATTAAAGATTAGGCAAATTATAGAATGAAACATTCTAATGAAATAATATATTGCAGGAAAAAAGTATTTAATATTAGCACAAGAATTGAAAATGAAAGCATTTCAATATTATAATACTTCCCATTTACTTTATGTATCTAATCGTATATAATATTGTAGAATCGCTTATATCATAGTTTTCTTTTTGTGTGTAAATGGATCACTTTACTTGAAAGTGGCCTAACTCATTTATATTAAAATCGAGATTTTTAAGGTTGTAACGGGTTCTATTTGGGCTTTACTAATCCTCTTCAGGAAAACGTTCTTTTTAACTGTGATTTTACCATATTGTTCGAATTAATTGAGACAAATGGGAAAAACGATTTTTTTCAAAACCTTAGCTTTTTATCATTATATACCTTAAGAAGACTAAAAAAAGCTCTATATTAATGCGAAGTATGTCATCCTTTAGCAGAAATGACTTTTTCAACACGTCTTGGCATTGATTCCTCTAGTATAGCGCACATGTTCTTGATTAATTTCATCATTGAGGAACTACACTTGTATAACACTTTCTACAATTTGTTCTGTTGTCATGCAATTCATCTTAGCTAAATGATTCTTGAGAATCTGCCACAAGTTTTCAATAGGATTTAGTTCTGGTGAATTACCAGGCCAATCGAACACTTTTATTTTATTTTGTGCCTAAAAGTCTGGAATAATTTCGAAGTGTGACAAGGGACCAATTGATGTTGAAATGTTCCGTCAATTTGTTCCAATAATGGAACAATCTACTGCATAACTTCTATGTATTTAACAGAATTCATCATGCCTTTAAGAGGAACTAGGCTTTCAACGCCATTTGTTGTGAACAAATTACAAAACCTCTGTTTAGAAGGATGTTTTAAAGTCCATTAGATAATGATCTGGTAGCAGAGTATCACCATCACTTCACTATACTGGATTTGTATCCCTGGACAAATTAATGTTTCATGACACTGAAAATCGCCTTCTTCCAGTTTTTAACAGTCCATGATCGGTATTTTTTGGCCAATGCTAAACTTTTTTTTCATCATATTTTGAATTACAAATTATTTTATCCTCGGTCTTGTCGCCTTACGGCCAACTTCCATAAGACTTTTCCGTACAGTTGAGTTACTTATTTCGACACCATAACCCAATAAATCCCTTCGAAGGTCTGTGATTATCTTTCTTCGATTTATTTTTCTATTTCTTACTAAAATTTTATTAGTTCCTGGAGTAGTTTTCCGTTTATGCTCAAACTTTCCCTTTTCTTTTTGGAGATGATGATCTGGAATCTTGAAATGCTTAAAATTCTTGAAATACTTGATTTGTCCACACCAACTGCTGTAGCTATACTCTCACAGTCTTAGAAGATGTTCATTAAGAACGATTATTTTAGAAAGCTTCCTCGGAGTAATATCTACATGTGAACAAGCAAAAGTAACACGTGTTACACGGAACGCAAAATTACAACGACCATTCGTCACATGAAGGGCTCACAACTGAGCTATCCATACACCAAAACCAATCAAACACGTAAATTTCAGTAAATGTCGATCCTTTACACTACTTCGAGACAAATATAATTGGTTTGAGGCGGTTCGAGCCATCGCTGGTAAATTACATAGCAACTTAAACAAGAAAAAGATGTTTTTCCGAATTAATTCGAACACTATAGTAGTGGAAAATTATTTTCCGAGAGAGGACTTGATTTTATATAAATGCAAGCTTCTATTTAAGTACTAGTCGTGGAGTAAGGTGGGTTGGATGGTTGAAAGTTGATATTAAGCGGAAAGCATAGTGTGGTGACCGGTGGTCACACTTCGTAATATTAATTCAGAAGGAAGGATGCAGAAAAAGGGAAGCCATCCACCTTACGGATGACGATTAAGTTGGCAGCAAGAGTATTTAAGAGAATAGTTAAAATAAGTGAGTATATTTATAATAGGATTAATAAATTTTTTGCTCATCGGTTTTAGTTAGTGGAGTGCATTCTCATAATTTTCATAAGTGTTAAAGGCTAAATAAAAGTGTATTTAAATAAATGTCTTTTCTTACTCGAACCCTTTCACACCCAAGGTCGATGGACCGTGACAAGATTTGCGTTTCAATAAATTCAAAAATATTAGTAACTGATATAACATTGTAGTGTAATGTTTTGTATTTCTTAAGAAATTTTAAAGTTTATTAATCCAAATAACATACTTGTCGAGAACATCCTTTAGAAATAATGAGTTTTTGATAGCCATTAATGAGCTTTCATTATAGAATTAATGAGGAAGTTTTCTGATTCTTAAGAGCCAGAAGTACATGAATTTTTCTTACTTGCTTTTATGTGTTTATGCTATTAAAATTGTATTTCAAGGGAAATTATTTCTATTTAAAAACCATAATCGTAGCAAATCGTATATACTATTTTAATAATAAAAAATGTATATCTTATCTCATCAAATTAAATTGTAAGATGCACTTCAAATCCGTTAAAATTTTTAAATGAGAGGTCATTTTTAAAATAATTTTTCTTTGTCATTCTATATACCAACGTATTTTGTTTTTTTTACGCAACCTTAGTTTTTTTTTAAATATATTAGTTTCCATTTTTTTCAGATAATACAGAACTATAAATGTTAATCACGTGTACTGGGAGGGGCACAGTAGGCCCTGACCTCAAGACTGTTGCGCCACTTGAGTTTGAGTTTATTAATATTAAAATAATTAACTTGGTATTCGATTGGAAAATGGACAGGTTACTTTCAAAGTAATCGACTCAAGTATAGTGGTATTTGTATTTCTCAAATTATCACCAATGTTAAATCTCATCTGAACTCACACATCTCGTATTTTTAGTAGAATTTCTTACAAAAACAAAATATTTATAAAATTAAAGATCAGCATGTAAGCAAAATATGCTAACAAGAGCATATTTTCACGTGTGAGAAAAAGAAAAATTCTAATTAAGCTCAAGACAGGAAAGGGGTTTATCACTGAGACTTTGGTGTAAAATCGAGTTTAGTATATTTTAAGGAACCAGTTTAGAATTTATTTTAATACAGAGATGGAATTTTCAAATAAATAATATAATATTTAAGTGTTGTGTTATTTCTAAAATCATTTTAATTATGGTCAGAGGAAATTTTGTGGGAGAATTCAAGATGGCGCAGCGATCCAACCACACTAGCACTAATTCCACAAATCAACAAAACAAATGTTGCTGAAAATAAGGCTGTAAATAAAAAGCAGATGAAATTCAGTCACCTTTACCTTTTCTTTTTACTTTCTAAGCAATTTACTGATCAGTTGGCGAGCTGTCCTGATGGTTATATTGTAACAACGCACTTGAGATTGCTTGTGTTTGGGGGCTCGAGCAAAGATCAGCCATAGCAACTTTTAAACATAATTTTATTTACATATCTTCACTTAATCAACCAACACAATTAAAGTGTAGGGAATGCACTTAATAAATAACCGGAAGAGCAATCGCATAGGCTTAATGCTACTAACAAAGAATTGAAATTACTTGACTCCTGGAGCGCTCTTGACTCCTACGCTAGAATTCTTTGTAAATATCTTGCATAACTATACGACCTCCTGTCGTAAACCTTGTTCACAATTTAATCACTTTTAATCGCCAACTACCAACCATCGACTATCATCCATCGACCATCATTCGCTTACACAAAATACCAACGCTTAAATAGAAGAACTCATTTAACTAAATCCCGTCTTTTTCTTCGGGGAAAGTTTTCAACAGAACTTACAGTTAAAAAGAATAATTTACCCAAGAGGATTAGTTGAAGATTCGTGGATAGACACGTCACAATATTTTGATGCAGATATTGTATCAAATGTTGTTACATGTTCTGTCCTATCTTGTGTCTTTTGTGGATTTTAAATTTTTAACTAAACAAATTGTTAAGTTTTTAGTAGTGTTTCAAATTTTTACTATTTAATTCAAACCTATGATCCGGAGTCAACACACAACTTCCATAAAGGAATATGGACGATATATATATTAAACATACAAAATCCAACATACAAATATACCTAATGCAGAGGATTTCCATAAATCCTTTCTAGCTAATTCTTATTCAATTCACTTCCTCCAAACGCCCTTTGATTTGAACCCGGACCAATGAAAATAAGATGTAACATCAGAAAACACGTTTCTATTAACTCAGAAGCCGCAAACTTTCTTAGATACGTCAGAGAAATATCAACTTAATAGTCAGGAAACACTCCTTGTGACGTAAATTGACGACATTTAAACGAATAACTGTTTTTTTGTTCTTTTCACGGGCGATATGTAATATCCTTTATGTGTTTCTCCGAAGTAACCGAAAGCAGAAAAAAAATCTGAAAATTAGTGGTTTAACAACTGAATCTTAGGTTCAAGGTGAAAAAAAGGACTTTTCTAATTCAAAATATATTTTGCCTGCTGTTTTTTCCAGAGAAAACATTTTTTTATTATCTTTTACTTTAAAATTCACTTGTATTGTCAAACTATCCTTCTTGCTATGAATACAGTGTCTCTATTTGAAGAATAACGTATCTCTCGATTCAGTAAAGGATTTGTTTTTCACTTCTTGTTGAGGCTTAAAAATAAAACTAAAATCGGAATATTCACTCAAAATTAAAATTGTTACAATATTTATTAATTTTTATTATTTTATTATATCACTCATTTCTACCAGAGTCGGTCGATTTCTTCTGATATACAATATGGTATTTATTTCTAAAATGTTTCCAAATTTATCTGTTAGGGAGAGAAAAATTGTATATTAAGAAATGTTTCTAAATTTTAAGAATAATATAACAAATGGATAAGTACCTCACACAAATGATTTATATGAGAGTCGTATTTTTTCTATTTAAAAAGTATTTCGGGTTTATGGTTTATTTATACAGTTTTAAGCCGAATACTTTCTAAGAGAGCTAAATTCAATGTTAAATGAATTAATTGATGCATTTAAATCTGAATATGTTTTATGAAAATTCTGAACTTGG
This sequence comes from Trichonephila inaurata madagascariensis, assembly GCA_019973955.1. Classification (NCBI taxonomy): domain Eukaryota; kingdom Metazoa; phylum Arthropoda; class Arachnida; order Araneae; family Nephilidae; genus Trichonephila; species Trichonephila inaurata. The sequence continues at coordinate 79,766 of BMAV01023754.1, forward strand.
TTCAGACCTTTTGGTGTCAAGCGAAGGAAGTTTCAAAAAATTCTGGATGATTTTATTTTAAATAAGTATTGATATTATTACAATTCAACTCGACGTGCATAAATGCATAAAATAAAAACAAATAAGATTTTATATTAACTTACTATTAATATGACCTAACTGTAAATAATTGATATTATAGAGCAGGGTTCGGCAACCTTTTAGTTGTGGCATGCCTAACTAATTTACCGATTTGACTCAGCGTGACACACAGTAGGATATTTCTGAAACAATTCGATAAACGGGGATAATTCATGCAGAATTTGAGAACAGTCGTTAATAATTTGGATTTACACAGTGGAGTAACGTACACCCCCGCATTGCGGGGAAGGGGCAGGAACTGTAGGGGGCTCAAAGCTTGATTGACGCTAAGCACGTATTTGGGCTTGGAGCCCTAAACCTGAGTTTGCAGGGGAGCCCTAATATTCTCCGTTACGCCTCTGGATTTACAGTGTTATTATGTATTAATTTTGCATCATTGAAGATATTTCTTATCATAAAAATGAACAGCATAAAATATAACTAGTTCTTCAACAAAAATAGAATAAAACTGTGCATATTTTATGTATTTTTAAACATATTTATTAAATAAGAAATAGCCAATGAAAAATATAAGTATTTCCCTTCATTATAGTTAAAAAGATAAATAAAAATTTTAATGCGAACCGCGAATTTTAATACTCTACTTTCATATCGCAAATTTGACACGATTCTGTGCATTCAGTTGTTAAACAATTTCTTGTGGACTTGAAATATTTTTCATATGAGGAAAGATTTTTTACTTTCATATGTAGAACCAAAAGCGGAAAACAGAGTACATGTAATTTTCCCTCTTCAAACAATTAAATCTTCCAGTAATGACATTCAATAATTTACAAAATAGCTATAAATTTGTCATTAGAGTTATCTTTCTGATTTTGTCGTAATTTCGTAAATGACCATAATTCTGAAGATGTTTGTCAAATAAGGTCCATTACAAATATATCGACTTCCACCCACTCAAAAATTAACAATTTGTAGAGTAGTGCAGAGTGCCACTGAGAGCTGTACCGTGTGCTATAGGTTGCTGACCCCTGTTATAAGAGAAAGATTTATCGGGACTGGGAACACATGCGACGTCTTAACTTAAGAACCTTAATGCAAATACATTGGGGAATGCTCCAAAAAATAAAGGGAGATAAACCATTTAATAGTTTTTTTTAATGTTTTCATTTCACAAAAATATTTCCATTTTATTATATGGTTATTATATATCAAAAAGAAATTAAACCAACAATTTTAGTCTAATAGTTTAAAGGTTTGTCAATATTTAAATTTAGCTGACTATATTCCAATTGATATTTAAGTTCTGATTCCACTAGTTGTAACTATGGGCTCTCCGCGAGGTCTATCTTCTCCAACTTGGGTTTTCTTCCGTCCAACCAAATTTGCACTTTAAGCTATAACAATTCCTCTATACATATGAATATCTCTACCGAATGTCACTAGGAATAGAGATGATTGTGGACGATATTGGAATAGACACATTGTCTTATTTTTTAGTATTCAAGATTACGGAAGTTTTCGGACTCTCAAGGCCGAAGGGTTGCATATCATTCAGATAAGTGCAAATTGATTCTTGCCCTTTAACTCAGCGATACTCAACCTGCGGCCCGCCGGGCCTTTTCAACCCTTTATCTACCGACGATACTTATAAGCACCATCGCTTTAAAATTACATAGAATAACTATTTTCACGAATATTCTGACGATACTTAGCAGGAATATTGTTTGAAATCCACTCTTCCAAGAAATATGGCAGCATGGGTTCTATGATGAGTATTTTAGCGGGGAAGACGAATAGTTTTATAGCAGAAATTGCGTTTTCTGTTGATGTCGTACGGATGCGAATTGATTTTTTTCACCTTCTCATTAGTGATAATAGACAACAGTGGAGTAGAGAGCGACCATTTTATGAGTGGAACTAATTTTTGTGTCTTTCATGTCTTGCAATCGAAAAATATTCGAAAAAAATAGATTGTTTCAAGACGATTGTGAAGACAACTATTTTGTAGTGAAAAACAAGCTTGGTTCAATAATTGTCTGATTTGTCACGAAAGTGTTGTATTTAAAAAATACCAATAGACATGAATCACATTCAATGACACTTTGCCTCGAAGATCTCTTTCAAGAGGTGATAAATAGGCTTTCTTGAATAATCTTTACAACAGCAAAAAAAGGTTTTATCAGTGGTAATGTCACAACGGTAGCAAAGGCACCCTATAAAATTTGTTATATTATTGGTAATCATATGAAACTGTTTACTGATGTAGAAAGAGTGATTCTTAAATGCTTCCAATTTAGAAAAATTTAGTGACAAAAATAAAAAATATAAAAAATAATAATTAAAAAAGCAAATAAGAGCTCTAATATTTTGATCAATTTCCACATTTTAAATGTTCTATGGTACCTTGGTCTTAAAGCATATCTCTCCCCTCTCCATTAATTCTCATGTTGCAGCCCGCGTGAAATAGCTAACATATATATGTGGCCCGGTAGTAAAAAAGATTGAGTACCCTTGCTCTAACTTGTCTCGTTTGCATTTCTCGTTAACATGTCTAGTGCTTAAGGCATTCGACTATCCTAAAAATTATGAATTTTGCCAAAAATTGACAATTTTTTTAAATTTTATTTTATTGGCCATCTTATTAGTTTTATTAAAAATACCAAGTTTATTATTTTCCATTCACTAGAACATAAGCTAAAAGTGTTTTAGTATAAAAGCAGATGCCACTACTTTAAGCAAGATGTCATACTTTGAAATGCGTTTTACTCGAAATGTGTGTTTTTTTAAAATGTTCAAACGGGGACAGCGATTGCTCAAAAAGTTTTGAAAATAATTAACTGAAAATTTTTGTGTAAGAGTACGTTCTGCATAATAGTAAAAGTGTCTTAACCTTCAGATTTATCAATAAATGTTTTATTACAAAATTTACAGTCCTTTATGTGAATATAATCACTATTTTCTTAAGCAATTTCATATAACTAAGACAAAGTGCTCTAATTTTTGCAAAAATTTAAATATCTCTTATCCTGATAGTCATTTCAAAAATGAATAGCAAAGCAACACATCAAAATTGAAAAATTGAAAATTTCTTCATAAACTTTTTGTACAGAATGGGCCCCGTTTATGTAATTATTTGTAAAAAAATTTTCACCCATTTTTTCCCATTATAACAATAAATAATTTCTTTTTTCTCTTCTTAATTTTAGCATACTTTTCTTAAAATGTACTAAATAAATCTAAAAACCACACAAAAAAATTCCCCATATCTTCATTCTTTTTTTTAAAAAAGTTGCCGCAAGTAGTCGGATACCTTAACTTATTAAAAGTAAATTGTTCATATTTCTTAATTGTCATCATTCCAAGTTTCCCCAAACTACCATACCACGCCAACAGGAGGACTTTGAGCTTTAACAGATTTAACGTGCATCAGCCCCTCTACATCGCGGTTCTTCTATGGTAGTGGTCCCCAACCCCGGCCACGAACCAGTCCGTGGATCAAATAGTATCGGGCAGCACAAGAACCTTAAATTAATTTCATTTTGTTTACTGTGTTGTATTTCTCTCGGGTTTGTGCGACGTTTTACAGAAATCACTTTATATTCCATGCTAAATCTTTTATATTCATTTTTGGTGTATCTGTATTCTATTCTGAAGGCATGTTTAAAAATAATTAAATTAAGGTATCCGACTACGTACGAAACCGTGATTTTGCAACAGCGTATAAATGGAGAATATTTATGATATTTAGTGTCACTTAGATTAGAAAATGTATGTCAAATTGTTTTAAGAATAGCATTACAGTAAAAAAAAAAATAATTTAAATACAATATTTTGACAAAAAATGAACATAAAATGACCCATTTTCAAAATATTCTCCTTTTGTGAAACATGCTTCTATTATAATAATATTTTGCCTGTTTATAGCTCAGACCTCTGTACAGAGGCTCAACTAGAATTTTTGAAATATATAACTTAGAAGTGGGTTTATCCATGTTTTATACGACAACAGAGGGGAGAAATTTTTAGAAAAAAACCCCGATTGTTATTTCATTTGGTTGTAACTCTGGAAAAAAAAGTGAATTTTTAAATAAAATTAGTTCAGACTCCCTTGAGAAGTCTGTACTTTATATAAGCACACACACACACACACACAAAATATTATTATTTTAGAAGCATTTTTTATAAAAGGAGAACATTTTGAAAAAAGGTTATTCTAATTTTTTTGTCAAAATATTGTATTTAAATAAATTTTTTTTGTCAAAATGTCCTTAAAACAATTTTATACATGTAGTCTAATCTAAGTGACACTAAATATCAAGAAAATTATCCATTTATAGGCTTTTTTAAAATAACGGTTCCGAACGTAGTCAGATATCTTAAAATTATTAAATAAAAGCAATTAATGCCCTCCGCCCCCTCAGAGGGACGCGGTAAGAATATCAAACGTTGACTGGTCCGGGGCGATGAAATGATTGAGGTTCTATGGTATTAGGGCTCAAACGCAGCCACAAATTCGTGACCATAAACACTAAGCAACCGCTAACACTTATTAAGGCAGAGATATATACATAATTTTTTGAGCAAAATAGACGAAAAATGTACTATAATTGTTATAAAATATGTAGCCTTCAAAGAAAAAAAATTCAAGTTTGAGTTTTATGGTATCATATGAAATAAAATTTAATTTGAAAAACCCACCCTGCTTAACATTCATTTAACAATAAGAATTTTAGACTAATTAATTTTAAGAAGTTCTATTGTTAAATGGTTCGTTTTATTATACAATCGACTCTCGATAATGCGAAGTTGAAGGGACTAATAAAAAAACTACGAATTATCAAGAGGGTAGGAAAAAACTCCCAAAATACACGAAGAGAAATTTTTTTCTAACACATTTAAATTTGAAACTATGTAACATAAAACAAAAATTGTGTACATGTGTATAAAATTATTTTTAAGTATTTTTAAAAAGTACATATTATACAGTATAAATGTTTTACAGAAGTTAAAAGCCTTTTATTAAAAGAATACATTTATATACTAAAAACAATTATTAAAAGAATACATACTGTACATAATTAATCTTTTTTGACGAAAAAATCCGTTATCTTTAAAAATATGTTATCGGTTCTTTCAGACACTGTTCCCAACACTATTGGTTCTTCAAGGCAGGGTCCGGCCCATGCCCTAATTGGTGCCACACGCCAAAAGTCACACAAATGAGTCATAAATCGTCATGTCACTCCGACGCAAAATGCACAATCCTACACATCCTACATGGAGTTGCAGCATGTTTCACCACTTTCTAATCTCGATAGAAGCATGAAAAATGGAACATTACTATTCTTAAAAAATGGTTTATAGAGAATTTCTACATAAATATTAAACTGGAAAAGTAATTGTGAAAAGACAAATTCTAATAAAACTAAGCAAATTGTATAGTTATCAACAGTACTGCATTGAATTAAAGAATAAAAATCGATTTTTGTAATTAATTTACGTTGCAGCACTGGACTTATAAAAAATTGCATACAATGACAAAAGTAAGCACTTGTCATCTAGAGAGATTATGTAATAAAAATCTGATTAAATCCCTTTTGAAAGGTTTTTACCTAGATTCAGTGGCGTAACGTACACCCTCGTATTGCGGGTGACCTACGGATTCTAGGGGGCCCAAAGCCTGGCTGACGCCAAGTACGTATTGGGGCTTGGGGTCCAAAAGCTGAATTTGAACGAGGACATAATACATTCTCCGTTACGCTACTGCCCAGATTTCTCTTTTTCCAATAAACTACTTGTCTTACTCTATTCCTTTACTTAAATTAATACAGGGATAGAATTAAATATTGTTAAATTACAGCTGTGCCAATTTTAGGAGAATTTGAGCGGATTAATTTGCCTTTCAAAGTGATCATGTTGATCATTGCAAATTACTGAAAGAATTAAAAGATTGCAGCCTTACTCTTTTAAGAAGAAGAATTTACCCTAAATGTGGGAATCTCGAAGTTGACATGAGTTTAACAAGCATTTATTTGCCTATTGAAGTACTTCATGGATGTCTTTTTGAATAAACTGACAAGCAAAAGTAAAATAATTTCTACAGAATCTACTAAAGAAATCTATCAAAGATGTCATAATTTTCTCAGGATTTCGTGTGAGCAACTTTTAAACCGAATCCCTTCAAATTACGGAACTTTTAAAAAAAGATAAAGAATTTTTCCCCTGATATTTTTTTAAATTCAAATTGTCCCTCCCCCCTTTTTTTATATCTGCCTTTAGAATTAGCAAACCAATCTAAATTATATGTTTGAAAGATGTTTTCTTTCTTAATCTGAGCTTTTAAATGATGGAGAATTATTGTCACATTTTTAATTTAAAAGACGCAGTTGGAAATCCATTTTTAAGAGATGTAGCTATATTTGCTTTAAAGCTTTACAACTTACCCATAAGTAATGCCACTGTAGAAACGGCATTTTCGAGAGTGACGTCAGGGTTTTCGGCATTTCGGGACTTAAAACACTGGGGGTCTCGCGTCAGGCTGACCACCTGACCGGAGCATCTGTTTATGCACCTCAAGGCCCAAGGTCACGTATATTGAGTTGGTCACAGTAGGCCTTGGCCCTCATGGACTGTTGCGCCATTGGGTTAAGTTATAATCATACGATATGGATGCTGTCAATTTTTTGCATCATGAAAATTCACCAACCTGGGCCGGGGTTGAACCCTCAAACTTGGGCGTACATGGCCAGTTCCTAACCAACTACGCCACCACCAGGGCCCATTCATACATTAATGAAACTAATCGTATATTAAGGAATTTCAGTATTCACCTAACTGTCTTTATCATTGAAACTCATCAATGAGAGCTGTTTGAATGAAGTCCCTTTATTGAATGACAGCAATTTTTGGATTAAGAAAAGAAAATGCGAATATGGTTATTTTAATATTTTTGGCTTGGGAACTGATTTTGGGCAGGAATTTTCAACATGTGGTGGGAAAAGGAATAAACACAACGATGTCAATGAGAGATTATTACTTCCTGCTTTCACTTGTGAGAAGAAATCAGATATAATTTCTAGGCCAATTTCTTTTTTATATTTCTCACACGACAATTTAAAATTAATTTACTTTCTAGTTTTATATTATTTCTTTTTTGTGTCTATTTTACTTTCTTTTCTCTACTTTTGTGTCTGTAAATTCTTCCTCTTTTTCGAAGTGAACCAGCTTTTAAATCGCCATTGTTCCAATTTAGTGATACTCTACAGAAATTTTTACATTCTTTAGAAAACTTATTTAAACTACACCTGATATCTTTAGTATTTCTGAAATATAATTTTGGCATTTTTTATTCGTATTAGAATAGAGTATCAAATTACTGTCCTATACCTTTGCCTTTTTTGCAATTTAGTTTGATTATATATGACGTAAATAAAAAACGAAAATAGCGAATAAAGTCTAAATTTTTTTGTAAAAATAACGAATAAATAATCTAGCATAATGCTTAAACACATTAGAAGTAGCAGTAGTTTTACATCTGAAAGTAGATATAAAGTTTTCAAAAAATTATTAACGCAGTGCTGTTGCGAAAATGCACACTTTATTATTATACAATAGTGACATTTGTGAGTTATCTGTATTGTTTTAAATAATTTTTATTGTATTTATACCGCCTAATATCAGCTTTTTTATCAGCGTATTGGTATAAAAACACAATGGCAAGCTTTAAAATAATTTAAAAAATAATAGTTCGAATATATTGACATTATTTATTGTCATAATTTCTATTTCATTGTGAGATTTATTTGATAATTAAATCAGAATGTTTCTCTAATAAAATAAAAATGGTGAGATAGAGAGAGAAGAATTAGTGTGTCATCTAAATTGGCCACGTTAATACTTGTATTGAAAACATATAGGTATATTAAGTACATCATAACCATCAAAATAATTGAGCAATTGAGTGTATTATCATCATTTTTATGCATTAAGTAGCATCAAAAAATTAAATTTCTTCCATTTTTTTTAAGCCTTGTAAATTTTTACTCTAGCTATATGCTTTATTTTGAATTCAAGAGAGAGAGAGAGTTATATTAACGTTGTGTACAATAAAGCACCACGAGAGAGGGCTATTGGTGAAGCTGTGCAGAGGCTCAACCAGAATTTTTGAAATATATAACTTAGAAGTGGGTTTATCCATGTTTTACGTCAACAGAGGGGAGAAATTTTAAGAAAAAAAACCCCGATAATTATTTCAATTGGTTGTAACTCCGAAAAAAAAGTGAATTTTTTAATAAAAATAGTTTTTAGACTCTCTTGAGAAGTCTTTACTTTATATAAGCACACACACACACAAAATATTATTTTAGAAGCCTTTTTTATAAAAGGAGAACATTTTGAAAAAAGGTTATTCTAATTTTTTGTCAAAATATTGTATTTAAATAAAATTTTTTTGTCAAATTGTGTCCTTAAAACAATTTTATACATGTATTCTAAATCTAAGTGACACTAAATATCACGAAAATTATCCATTTATGCGCTTTTTTAAAATCACGGTTCCGAACGTAGTCGGATACCTTAAAGCAACACCATATTGTGTATTCTTAATGATTATAAAAGCTTAAAAGCTAAGAGATCGCGAGAATCCTGTTCGACTTCGGACTAGCCCTAAATTTTTAAACGAGGACGACACCGGAATAATCCCTAATTTCCTAAATTTCTACCCTCACTAATGTATGGATGTAATACTTGATATTGTAATGACTCGTAATAGATTTCATATGCAAACAGTCTTACATCTAGAAGTTAATTATAATTTTTGGATCATTGTTATTGAGAAACGGATTTAACTGAATTGCAGATGAAACCAGTAAATAATTATGAGACGGAGAGAATAATAAGAAAGCTATTTTTGAAACTTTTTTTAAATTTAAATTTACAATTAAAAATAGATATAATTACTTTAATTTTATAGATTTATATGCATATGTATATTTAAACATTTTGTAATTATTCACAATTTTGCTTCATTAAAGAGCTGCAGTAGCCAAGTGGTCATGGTCACGAATTCGTGGCCAGCGTTGTTGAGTCACGGATTCGAGCCCTGGTACACTCGAGACGATCCGAGGAAAAAGGCCTGTCGAGGGTCGAAATCCTCCTGTTGGCGATGTGTGGAAGTTAGGAAAGGGGAGGGAAGTCGTCCTCGCTCAGGTCGGTTCTCAGGTGTCATCCTTGTCACTTGACTATGATTCAAAGTTCCGAGGTCCGCCGTGTTGCTTTAAAATGCGACGAAGTAACTTCAAAATGTGAAATAGAGGAAAATTTAAAAAAGAATTGCAAAGTTCTTTAGATTCTTATATAGAGAAATTCTAAAAGGATTGCAAGATTGAAACAGACAGGTAATTGCAACTACGTCAGATAATTTTTGTAATGATGGAGAAATAACTAGTGTGAAGAGGTGTTTAAACCAACTTTGAAGGGGAAATGGATTAGCTGTAATTTTTTATGAGAGTGATATATGAAGAAAATTAATTTTGAAATCCTAATAAAAACCGTTTCTACTTATTTTATAATAATAATTGTGTATTTTGTTGTATATTTTTAATCTTTGTATTTCATCTTTTTGTTTTTGATTGAAAACTTGAATTTAACTTACTTTTTTCAATTCCTACTATTAGTTCGCACTCTTTATTTATCTTGGTGGAATTTTCAATAGTTAATAAAATACACTTTAAAGCGCTCGATTGTGCTGAAATTTTATATACATGATTATTTTGGATGACTATACAATAATTTAATTATAATTAATATAAATTAATCGATTAAAACTAATTATTTAAAGAATTACAAATACAGCCACGTTGGCATCATTTTTTGGTTTCTTGTGTCAAAACTTGAAAAGGTTTTTTTTCCCTCACGTTTTAAAGCATTCCGTTGAACTGAAATTTTATATACACGATTATTTTGGATGACAATACGATACTTTAATGATAATTAATAAAAATTAATGACCACTTAATGTTGGGATTCTGTCCTATGTATATACATATTTATATTAATTGTAACTATTTAATAATAAAATAAAAATTTTCTTTGTTGATCTAAGTAGGAATAAACTTTAAAAAATAATTTTTTTTTCTTGTCATTTGTATATTTTATTGGAATGAAATTTCAGCTATCATAAAATTTTAAACATTGAGGCTTAATTTCGATACAACATGGTACATATTATCCTGATTTATACTATGCGCATACATAATTAATTAATTAAATAAATAATAATATAAATAAATAAGAAATAAGAGTCTCGTATAAAACAGTTTCGATATAGCATGGTACGAATTAAACGTGTTATACGAATGACACCTGTATATGGCAATCATTTTTGGCTTTGATATCATGAAGTACATCTATAGTTGTTCACAATTGGTTCAATTGCTTAAATGTCAATGCGACCATGAATTTCTCTGAACGTGACATTTCCACACAAACGTGAGTCTATGCAGTATATTTTAATGTTTTCGTTTCTCTGTAAAAGATTTTCCAGTTCTTAATCCGGAACTTCGCCCGAAGGATCTTAAAATTTGCGAATGACGCAAGCTGACTCGCGTCATAGTTAATAACAAAGAAATTATTTTGAAATTCCGGTGTTTGATTAGTGCCGGAATCTCTTGTGTGTGAGTGCAGTATTTCCCGTGAAATCATTGCAAATTATGAAGCAGGAACTCAAAATATTGTTAATTACTTATTTTATGCTTGCAGTGTTCTTTGTTAGAGTTGATGGGAGTTTTTAAATAATACAGAACATGATGAAACGGAGATCGGTGTTCGTAATTGCGAAAGGAAAAAAATCTATCCTTAGCTTTTTTGAAAAATAAAATTTTATTATGAAACTTTCATATAGTTAATGCGTTTTCGTTGCGATAGAACAATGATCTTCAAACTTTGTCGACTTACGGAACCCTTCAAACTATAAGGTGTTTACTCCAACAACAACAAAAAAGACCCTTAGAAAAATATATCTTGAAATATTTTAGTAGATCAACATGCTAGAAGCCCAGTGGCTGAGCTGTAGTGTATCGCGCTTACGCCTCAGGTCCGGGATTCAAACTCGACCTTTCAGCCCTTCAGTGGGCCGATAGGTGAGTACCAAGCTTGCTTGGGAACTGAACACTGGGGTTTCACGTCAGACTGACCACTTGACCGAAACATCTGCACATGCACCCCAGCGCCTATGGTCACGTAAGACTGAGACAAGCACAGTAGGGCTTGGCCCTCATGGGCTGTTGCGTCAGTGAGTTCTGTTCAGATCAACATGCTTACAAGTACTTTAAGTAAAGACAATTAAAAAGTACTGTATTTTTTATTAAAATTTGTTAACATATTTGTAATATTGATGTAATTTATTCCTTAATTCGTGGTCCAAATGTTATCTATCATTGCATTATATTTAAAACTTGGGATTTGTGTTTGTATTTTTTTACTCTAACTATCGAGGTCTAAGTCTATTGAAGCTATATGCAGTCGCTTTTCATATTCTGCGTTTCTATACTTTTTTTGTTGCCACATACATTGAGAAATACTATTAACTTAAATACACTGTTCAGAATGGCCTTAAAATACTTATAACTATGTGAGATATTCTGTATGTTCTGCAAAATTGCAACCTTAAATTTTAAGAACTGCTTCTGCTTAAATTCTGATTTTAATGTCGAATCCGTTGATATGTCGATAAACTGTTCATTGGGGTAACCGTTCATTCCTTCATTGGAAAACCTTTAATATATTCATTTATATTTGGTTTTCTTCTTTGAAATATTATTTCATAAGTGTCAGGTGTGTTTCTTTTGAAAATGTTCTTATAAGCAGCGGTTGTTTTTTTTTTAAAATTGTGCTTTGTTGTAAAATTCTTAACATTGACGGCTAAATCTAATACATTCCATTCCATTCCAGTTAGTTTTGCAGTATCTAAACAGAATATTTGCTGTCCAGGTAGTTTATATAAACAAAAAACTTTTAAATTTCTTGCATTATTATTATATGATAATAAAAGTTGTAGGAAATTTCTAAAGAGAGAGATTGTCCTATGTGCCGAATTTATTTAAAGTCCCCCTCCCCATGGAACAAACATTGGGAAACAGGGTTTTAGATACTTGTATGGTCATACAAACTCCATAAAAACTTAAATCTATTTTGAATACACATTTATAATTTTCTTTTCGGATTTTTATTTTGACATGTGGTGCTCCAGAGTTCCATGAAAAATCCTTTGAAGACGACTGTTAAATAGAGTAAAAGATAAGTAAGTAGTTATATTTATACATACCGTATTTACTCGAATCTAAGCCGCACTATTTTTCAGTGTTAATGTTACTGAAAATAGGGTGCAGCTTAGAATCGAAGGCAAAACATGTCTTAGATGGGGAAATTGGGTTTCCACCCTTTTCAAAAAGAAAGGTGCAACCTTTCATTCTGAGGTCATTTTGCATTGATGACTTATCCCATTCCGCAGTTTATCTCGAGTTTTCAGTTAGGAAATTTTTTTATATACCCTTTCTTTTAATCATCTAAATATCTAAGATATCGGTAAAAGTATCAAGACGAGTTCACTATGACGCAAGTATGAAAAGATAGGCAATTTTATACGCAGAAAAAGGATGAGCAAGGGCTACTGAAAATTTGACACGGAAGGAACAAATATACGTCGATGGCGTAAACAAAATGATATAATTTTTGCTTGTAAATGTTCAACAGTTTTTAACATTTCTTTTGCATCCTTCTATGATACATTCTTTCAAAAAATGTTGCGTAACAAATGGATTGGATGGCACGGAAGACGACACCGTGTGCAAAAGGGCGACTCCAGCACCAACTCCTAAGTCAGCTCTGACGAATCCTTTTCGAAACATGATACCGATGATTAGAGTAATTATAGGTTTATGTATGTATTTGAAAGTTTTTAATAATGGTAAAACAAATTAATTATTTACTCCTTGTTATTAAATATTTTTTAAAAATTTCTTAAGTATCGGGTATTGATGAACCTTTTTACAAATTGTTTTATTTTTTCTCAAGACGTGCAGAGAAATGGGGGTGTGGCTTAGAATGGATGACAGCATTTTTTCACGAAAACATTTTGAAAGTTTGGGGTGCGGCTTAGAATTGGTGGCGGCTTAAATTCAAGTAAATATGGTACCTCCTGTTTTTTACAATTTGCCATTTTATTTAATCATCAGTTTTTGATTGTTTAGGCTCCCATCTGCTGGTATTTGTTTTAATCCTATGAAATTTCTACCTTTCAAGCTTAGACCAATGCACAGATATGAATTGACCCCTTGCGCACCAGACTGCGCACCCAAAAATCTTGGATTTCTGGGGATACTGACTTAGACGCGTTACGACGTACATTTCATTTTTCCTTTTAACACTGATTAAGGCACACGTTTGTTCAGGTTTCGTTTCGCTTTCTAAATTTTGTATAACTATTTTCGTTGTTTATTTTTACTCTTTCTTGCCAATATGGCATTTTCGTTGCATTACAGTGAAAGTGATACTGAATGAGAATATTTCCCGGAAACCGATGAATACGACAGTGACTCTGATACGGCTTTATCTGTTTATGATGAAGAAGATGAAGACATGTTTAACAAAAATGACAATACACTTATGTAACGCATGTGAAAAAGCTTTTTTTTCCCAAGGAACAGTTCGAGCAATTTCACAAATATTTGTAATTTGAGTTTTAGTTTTCCTATATTTTTTTCAAATGTTTGTAACCCAGACATTTTGTAATTTAATACAATCCCAATAAAAGAAAATCTACCTTATAATGTTTCCTATGCTGGCTACACTGGTTGTACACCTAAATAAGCCATGTATCCACTCGAGGTTACAATGAGATTTTGCCCTATACATAGCCTGTATCCACTAGTCGTTACATGGTACTCAAGAGGTTAAATAACATGCAAATGAAAGAAAGAAGGGAAAAAATCGAAACTTTCTTTGAAAATACATTTTCTCCTATATTTTGAGAGTATTTTTATGTCCATTTTGACGGTTCGCTTGTAAATTTTTATATCTTCAAAGAATATGTTCGAATATTGAAGAGGAAAAATGTGTAATTCTAAATAAATTTTCATTATTTATTTATTTATTTTGGATGCACTAAACTATATGGAAAAACAATATTCTGGTTCTGGGTACGAAATTTGAATATACATATGATTAATATTATTTTTTCGATTTCAAAAAAGCTGGTAGGTATTAAAATCTATTATCTAATATTTTGATAAATAGTATTATACACTATGCATGTGTTGTCAGTATTTCTGTTGAAAATTTTTAAATTTATATATATCTTGTATACTTGCAGTTATGTTCTTTCCTTTATATATAAAATACGACCCACATAAAATAGTCAACAATGCTCTCAATAATAATACTTATGTGGATTAAGTGATATTTATACATCCTAAGACCTACAGAAAATTACCATTCTCATTTTGTTATACGAGTAATACGTAAATGGATATTTATACAAAATGGGATTTCAAAATGAATTAAAAAATTTCTTGTTAGGTCATAATAAAAAAGTATCTTAACGAGTTTTTTTATATACGTAAACTACTTCCCCCCTCCAAATGTGTACTGGAAATTCATACATGCACGAAACAAATTATTTTAAATGAATAGTCCACAGCATATGTACGCCTATATAATCGACACTAAAAATGAGCATCTTTGTTTGAAAGCATTAGTTTTACCTACCATTCTATACTTTTCGAAAAATTCGATTAAATATGGAAATTCTATGGACCAGTTGCGCCAGTGATTATACTACTCCTTTTTTTCTGAGCTGATCCATTTTTCTGGTATAAATTCCATTCTTCTTAATTGTGTTTCAAACAGTATGCTAAGTGAGCTAATGCATATATATAATAATAACAACATACATATATATATAAATTTTTAAATTTTAAAATTTATCATGTATTAGAAAGGAAGAATTATGACGTAATATTTCTTTTATTTTTACATCCCTCGGAAAAACTTTGTAATTTTTGATTGAATGCATTTCGAATTTGAGTACTCGTGAAGTTCATTAATTTTCTTATCAATGATTTGGAGAGATTCGGTAGGTTTTTGCCTACATTTTCTGTAGGAAGAAAAATTAAAAAAAAAAGTATTTAGAGAATGGTTGTTACCACTTTCACTTTAAAAATAAAAGGCGCTTACACTTTTTTTTTTTTTTTTTTTTTTTTTGTGGGTGAAGAATTAATTTCGTCCCCCAACCACATCTTTGTTTTATTTTATGTGATCATTGCTAGGAATACTTGAAGTATACACTTCTTTATGACACACTTCAATCTCATCTCTAGGGGAAAAATCGACTCCATGCTTTTCAAGCCTCAAATCAGGGACGTCTTAAGGTATGGGCCAACTGGGCCTGGACCAGGTCCTCGCTCTTGGTGGGGGCCTCGTTTCGTTTCGACTTAGTCTTAATCAGATCATAATCCGCATAATTTTAAAGTAGTCAAATATTATCCCGAAAAATAGGGAATTTCAAACTGCATGTCAACTGGCGAAAGTGCTAAGACTGTATTACCGTTGACCGTGATGACCGTTGTCCATGTCTGGGCCTAGAACGATAAGCAATCATTCAACTCATTTAGTTGAAATGCAGCCATCCGTCATGCCTTGGTTTTGAGATTGTAAGTCGTACACATTTATTTGCTTCCAATTACTGTTTGAATGAGTATTTGACAATGTACATACCGTCTACTTTTAAAGATTTTAGGTAAGGATTACTTTTGCATAGGGGCCCAGGGTCTCAAAGAGAATCTTAAGAAGTCCCTGATACTATGTACTGTCTACTTTTGTCATAGGTGGAGCCTACATTTGTGTAGGAGCTCAGGGCCTAATTTTGCGTAGCGCCGAGGGCCTCAAGAAGTCTCTGCTCATAATTATCGGTAATTTTCATCTTGTGACGAATCTATGTGAGTATCCTCTCACTAATCTTCTTGGGGAATCTTTGGGCTAGCATTCGCGTTTAATTCACAGCCATCCCTTTTCAAGAAGAAACCGTGATATTCAGATTAGTTTGACTATATAAAGTCAGAGTTTTGTAATTCAAGCGAAGGAGGTAGGAAGCAGCTACATTCTCTATGCAGGTGAGATTGAATAAGGTTTACTTTCACATACAAAGATTAAGAGTGGTGTTTCATCTACTGTGTTGAATTGTAGATTTGAGGTTAGGAATCAACGATAACTTAGGTTGTGCTAAATAAATTGGGTCCGCATATTTGCTTAAATAATCATTGCTTTCTCCGTGCTACTCGTTAGACATTCACTTAGAGAATAGATAGATATTAGAGATAGTTAGTTAAGTTGTTTGACTAAATAAATAATTCTGATTATGGAAGTCTCTGGTTCTGCTTTTATTCCTCACACACCCTTAGGTAGGCAAGACGGTGAGGAGAAATTTCAGGTGTAAGTCGTTCACAATCTTTGTCTTTGTCGTCCGCTATGGTGTCTCTTACTTGCTGCAATACATTACTAGAAAGACCTGCATATCGATAGCAGTTGTAATTGTCGTAGTCCCCAGGACTAATCCTCTAGGATGTCTTCGCCAAATACACGAGAGACTGAACTAAACTCGAAGCACATTTTCAGATAAAAATATGTCTCTTATTTTTTACGAAAACTTGCAACATTGTAATTTATACATCTCTTTATAATAAGCGTTTTAAAAATTTCAAAACATTCCATAAATAAATATTTTTTATCTTTTTAGACGTAAACGGATATCTCATTCATTACGGTCAGGATAAAAAATACGAAACACATCTTGTGCCAAAAAATTGACCAATTCAGATAAAAATGAGGAGTATGATGAAATATACTGCTCTCTATACGATAGCGATACCAGAATTTAGTATTAGAATATTTTTTTAACCGAAAAAATCTTCCAAATCTGGGTCCTATTATTTAACATTACGCCAGAGATATTATACCCTGATCCATCAATTTAGTCGACATAAAGCTCACTGTATCACGGGTTTATTATCATGAGGTTCAACTTCTTTTTAAATATAAACATCTAAAAAAAGAATGTTATTATAAAAAAATGCATTCTTTTTGTTAAAGAATACTATTGTGTGTGATCTTTTTTGTTACTATACATCATTATCTATTTACAAATGGTTGCAAGAAAGCTTTAAAAGCAAGTTTTTATGCCTCTACTTTTGCAAAATATAGAGAAGAAACAAGCATTTTATCTTTGAAATGCATTAGAAAAGTAGGGCTTTTCTGTTTTCTCGATTTATTTCTTGTTTAGAAAACATTATAAGCTTCTTTTATCCTGAACATACTGTTTTGTTTTCAAAGAATAAGAAACATGTTTAAATCCATTTAGAGACTTTTACTCAAAGGTCTTTGTCTTTTAAAAATGAAATAAAGGAAAAACAAGATAAAAGTAATTTTATTTTTTTTAAAGCAAGGTTGGTGAAACTTTTCATATTGGTTAGCCGAAATATATAAGTTATATGATTTAATAGGGCTACATTAATTTATTTATAGTTTAATCAGGGACGCTTCTTAGGACTTTTCGAGACCCTGGGTTCCTACACATATCAAGACCCCACTTATGACCCTTAAAAGTAGACAATACATAGTGTGGGTTGTCAAATGCTCATACAAACAATGACCCGAAACAAATAAATGCACATGACTTACCATCGCAAAAAATCGACTGCCCTCTTTTGACAGAATGAGTAATGATGGTGTATGGTGGTAGGCTTAAGCCTGTACATGGACGACAGTCAACACATGTAGCCAATTGACATATCGTCCAAAATTCCCAGTTTTTCGTAGAATACAACAAGAGATAACATTTGACTGTTGAAATTATTCGAATTATTATCTTATTAAGATTGAGTCGAGAACGAGACGAGACCCTCCTTTTGACCGAGACCCTGAGTCTGGCACAACTGGCCCATGCCTTAAAGCGTCCCTTAGTTTAACAAATTCGCAGTCGAAATAATCCAGATAGTTTTTAAATGTCCCTTATTTTTTAAAAATATTACAATTATTCATATTAATTTTGAACATTAGATATAACTAATGATAAAAGGTTATTGTATAAGAAAATTGAGAAAGTCAGCGTCCTTTATCGAATAAAAGCAATAGTATGAACATAAAAGATAGTTAAATAGACAAAATTAAAGCAGATACTTTTCTAAATTAATAAAATTGTAAAATAATCTTACTATTATTTCGTTATGTTTTTAAAAAATTCAAAGATACATAGTTTGATGGAATGGTAAAAATTTAACTCTGTCGTACAAAATTAGAATTCATTGAGATGATTTCACTTGATGGCCAAGAAATATAAGGTTAGTAAAGTTCAAATTAAATAAATAATATTTAAAGGTCCAGATCTGGTAAATTATTTTTTGTCTGCTGTTTCTATTGGTTTTTGTTGTAAATCTTCCAATTATTGAAAAATAAATCAAATGGTTACACAACTTACAACAACTTGGAACTGAAATACTAGATTCCAGTTTAAATGGGATTTTTAAAATTATACACATTACAAAAGTAAGGGAAAAAACATTCATTTAAATATGAATTGATTGTCTGTTATTTTAATTTCACGCTATTGAACTTTTTTTTGTACATTGAAGTGAACTCTCTTTTGTAAGTTTTGTAACTTAACACCAAATCAACAAAAAAATTATTTGTTGAAGAATTATAAAATGAACCTTAAACTTACATCAACTTCTAAAAAAACTCGAATACCAAAATTTAAGATGAAGTCTGAAAGCTGATACTGCAAGAGAAAATGAAATAATTTATGATTCAAAAGGATTTGTCTTTTTTTATCACAATCAAGCTTTCCGAAATTTTAAATTACACAGTTTCACATTACATTGAATAGCATTTATTTCTAGTATATTTACTTTCATATTTTCTGTGGAAAATATTCGCTATGCAGCCTTTACGACAGGGGTGCCAAACTCGCCGGCCAGTATATAGAAAAACAATAATATATAATTATCAAAATTTCTCTCGAAATAGGAAAGATAGCAGCAGAGAAGAGATGCCAAGTGTCAGGACGTAAACATTACATTTTTCTTGCTCTTTTATTTATGTTTATTGTAATGTTTTATTCGAAATAAACTTACGTTTCTATGAGTATTGATTTTTTTATTTTTTATTTTGCGGCCCACCTAAAGTAAAATCTTGTTTGTGCTTGGCCCAAGTTAGACTTTGAGTTTGACACCTTGATTTACAAGAATTGGATTATAATTATTCATTTTTTAAGGAGGCAACTTATTGAGAAGGACTCTCACGTGAAAAAGGTAGTAGTTCTTGCAGCATGCTGTAATTATGCTTTCAAATTTTAATGCCTATCGAAATGAATTCATCAAAGCTTTCAATAACACGATAGAAAAACCATAAGGAAGGTATTATAAGACCTCGAATTAAACACAAATACGTTCAAAAACATTCGACGACAGGAAATCGTCTCTTTTAGTTCAATTTTCAGTGATTATTTTACCTTTTTTTCTTAAGTCGAGATATACTTAAGGGATTTATTTGTTCTCAACAATACAAGTACGAAGAAAGATAGTTCTTAATAAAAAAATTACTAATGGGCTGGTTTCCAACAAATTTCCTACGCTGCAGGAGAAAGAACGAGTGTTGCATAATACAGTTATTTGACCTTCAATGGCCGGGCGCTGCGAAATATTTTGTAAATTATCTAATCTTTCTTGGTGTGGTCAGCTATCGTCATTGTTTATTTACGTCTTTCTAGTCTTGATTTCAGAAAACAACGCTCTACTTAGCGGAATGGGTGGTCGATATGTTGCATCTTACAAGAAAATGTTTTTAAGACGTCCTGATGTTTTTTGCTGTTTCCTTCGCACTATATTATTTTGTTTTTCTGAAGCGCACGCAAAGAAAATAAGTTTAACACTGCGAGTTGGGTTTGCATGTTTTGAAAGATGAATGTAGAAATGATTTTGAGTATTTTGTAATTGTTTTTGTTCGTCAAAGAACAGGGGGCGGAGAAGCTGTTCCTTTCAGTCAAGTGGTCCATCTAGTTGTTGTTCTAAGTCGCGACTTGTTTTAAAACCGCTTATTTTTAAATAACAATCATAGTTTAGAAATAGTGCAAAACGATGATAGAAAATTAAACAAAAGAATTATCCAAGATTAACTTAAGGAAAAATATTTTTTAGAAAATATTTGGGGCAGTAAGATAAATGTCCAACTCGAAAACAACATTCGAAAGTTCTTGATGAACAGTTCAGAATATAAAATTTCAGAGAAATAAAAACAACAGGAATTCAAAAATAATTTGTAATATTTTTCAGTGATTATACTTTTCTTTTATAGATAAAATATACACTATTTATATATAGCTATATTATGCATGTAATTAATTATATTTTAACTCTGCAAAATATCGAGCCTGGCAGGTTTGAATCTAAACTTTATATAAAATAATTTAATTCTGTTTAAAAGTTACGACATTGGAACCGGACTTGTATTTAACAAGTAATATAAAAAAAATTAAAAGTCAATTCCTACTTACATCAACAAAGAAAATTTTTATTTTAGCTACTTTTATTAAATACAGTCGAACCTCTATATAACGAACTTTTTCCTGGAACCTTGAACATTTCACGATTTTCTTCGTAAAATAACCTCTCTATAGCGAAGAGCATTTTCCATATAACGAACTTTTTCTTTTGTGATTCAATATTTTTTTCTCCCTATTTTAAAGTATTTCTGAACATTTCAAGTTATTCTCTCTTTAACATATTTTATGGTGATCATAAATCTTGAAAAGGTTTTATTAGATCCTAACTCGTCGAGAGCAATAGAGTTCTGGACGTTTCATCCAAGAAATGCAACTTTTAACCCCCACTGTCCATTTCACTAGAAACATCTTCGATATCCCCTTTCATACTCAGTGGAGTTGTCCCGTGTCCCCGTGTTCTAGTTATAACATAATGTATGTTTAATATTACTCGTATGCTTTAAATTAGAAAATGTCCTTCAAATTCATTAATTTTAATATAAAATTATTTTCTTAATATTGAAAATACAGTGTATTCTTCGACATTATTTTCTTTTTTTAGTCGCAGTTTTTCTTTCTTTCTTTTATGGGTAAGATATATAAAATAAACATATATTAATTTTAAAAAATGCGTGAATAATTACTTTTTTCAATATATATAGTGTTTATGAACTTGAAATTTGTTTTTTTGTGGTTTATAAAGTATATTAAAAGGCGAACCTCTATATAACCAATTTTCCACATAACGAATTTTTTTCAGGAAATTAGCGACCTTGTTATATAGAGGTCTGACTGCAGTTACAATTAATATAAATATGTATATACATATGACAGAAGTACAACATTAAGTGGTAATTAATTTTTATTAATTATCATTAAAGTATCTTATTATCATCCAAAATAATCGTGTATATAAAATTTCAGTTCAACTGAATGCTTTAAAACGTGAGAAAATTTTTTTTTCAAGTTTTGACCCAAGTCGCCAAAAATGAAACCAGCGTAGCTGTACCAGTAATTCTTTAAATAATTAGTTTCAGTCAATGACTTTTAATTAATTATAATTAAATTATCGTATTTTTACCCAAAACAATAGTGTATAGAAAATTGCAGCTCAAACGAGCACTTTAAAATGTGAGAAAAAAAACCTTTTCATGTTTTGACACAAGTCACCAAAAATGATGCCAACGTGGCTGTATTTGTAATTCTTTGAATAATTAGTTTTAATCAATTAATTTTTATTAATTATAATTAAATTGCTGTATTGTCATTCAAAATAATCATGTATATAAAGTTTCAGCTCAATTGAGTGCTTTAAAATGTATTTTATTAACGATTGAAAATTCCACGAAGATAAATAAGTAAATAAATAAATAGAGAGAGTGTGAGCTATAATAGTAGGAATGGGCTTGATTCATGAAATCACATGATAAAAAAAACACGTGTTTTCCATTGAATTCAAAACAAACATTAAACTAACTGTATTTGTTCTATTTGTAAAATTCAGATGAAATTTCAAATTTCATATTTGGGTAAAGATGTTTAAATGTTAGGAAAAACATTTCTTCAAAAAGATTTTTTTAAATTAAAAAAGTCGTATTTTATGCTTATACTTTTAAATAAAATGCATTTTGTATACATATGCACTTTTTAAGTGAAAGTTTCTGCAAAGAGTAAAACTTGGCAACACCGGAGCGCGTGAACTGATTAGTTCGAAACACAAGATAGTTTTTATCGTGTGATTATGACGTCTCATGAGTTTTTGAATTGATTGGCTAGAATCACGCGGCTTTCACTATCATGTGACTATGACGTCACATGAATCAACCTCATTGAAAAAGAGTTACTTAGCAGTAGTCTTTCAAAGATTGAGAACCTTTAATACTGAATGAAATGAAACAACGTTATAACAATAAATGTATAGAGGTCAAAATTGTGAAAAATTGACGAGACAATTTTTTTTATTAAGTGTTGCAAATACAAAAATAAATTTAATTGTTATGAGAATAATGTAAATACTTTTGTGAAAATACTTAATTTACCCTGATAAGAATCTCGATTTTTACTCAATATCTGGAAAAATTGCAGTTTAAATTTTCTAAGACCACATGTTGTGGAGTATACTGCAATACGTCAATTTGAAAAATAGAATTCAAAATTGGAAAAAAAATTAATGCAAACAGTTTGGAGCTTAGAAATTAAAAGTTCAGTCCAAAACTATAACGTATTCTATCATGTTCCCCATTGAAGAAATAGAATAATAATGTTCTTTAATGCTTTAGTATCACACCCGGACATCTATCTATCTACATATGTATAAAAGAGAAGCAATTTATTTATTTATTCACTCGTTCATCACGAAAGCTCTGGAATTATAAGCCGTACGGACTTGAAATTTGGTAATCATCTCTTTTGCTGAGTAGAGATCCACTGAGAATGGGTTTTTAGGAAATCGACTCCCAACGAGGGTTGCTTGCGAGTTATAACTATACACCCACGGACTTTAAATTTGGCAAACTAGTTTCTTTTATTGAGTAGAGTTTCGCTAATAAAGGGTTTTATTGCAATCGACTCCCAAAAGAGGCTGTACGGGGGCTATAGATAAAAATTTCCGTTTTGAAAAGTTCCACACTTGAAATTTAGCTAGCGTCTTTACTTTGTTGAGTAGAGATTCCCTAAAAAAGTGGGTTTTGTGTGGGTAAAAGTTACGAAGGCATAAGAGATAACCATTAAAAATTAAAATTTTGCCTTTACCAAATCAAAAAGCGAGGGCGATAAGTATGTTGTTCAATACAATCTTAAGTTTAGTGCTAGATCATAGATATATCTCTCAATAACTTAAAAACAGTACATGGTCATACAACATCATGAAATATTCAGCGAAATTTTAGTTTTCAAAAATGAGATAATTTAAACTTGTGTATTTTTTTAAGTCTACTTTCACTTTAGGAACTTAAATTTTAGTGCTTAACCGCTTCCCTTACACATTTTTTTGGAAAAAAATTGTAAAAAAATCATTTAATTTTTTTATTTTATTATTAAATACAAGGAAACGAAACAAAACAAAATATGTAGGTTTTAAGTTGAATTTTTAATTTTTTTACAGGTGTAAAAACATTTAGTTTTAATATTAGTTTACTATTCCGAGTTATCTTGGGAAAATGGAAAAAAGTTAAACGTTAGTATTTGTATGATAGTTTTTGAAACAAGGGACAACACAACGTAATACTTAACATTCTGTACACTGGTATCTGATCTCTTTTCCTACTGGCTTACATCTGGAATCTATTTTACGGGTGGACAGAGTACACTGTCTCGTTGGATTTGATTTTTTTTAGTAGCAGGAATAACATCTGGAAAATGCCCTGAGGTTAACCTGAGTGGTGATGGGCTAATGCTGGGTCTTCCTGATGTGGCAGAAAACTCGTCACGATGATTTTCTAAAATTATTTTTTCAATTAGTTCCATTCTAAATTGTTTAGGGGATCGGGAACCTCCTGATTTACAATACAAAATGTAGGCTACATACAGAAGCATCACTTCCATTATTTTCAATGTCCACCTCTTCCTAATCACTGTCTGTAAAAATCTTCGCTTTCACTATCTTACATCATCGCCATTATTTTACATTTTTTCACACACACAACAGAAATATCCGTCTTTAAACATCACTATATAAAATCCACAAGCCGAAGTGTACCATACAATAGGGAAAACACGTGACCTGTCCGGTCAAAAGATTCGCGAAACCAACAAAACTTTGCAAACTGCCAATCAAAACTGAATATTTCCTTTCACTTCCTCCAGGCCGAGTAAAACCGTGATAAAACTAATCTTACTGACAAATTCTGCTTCGCCCGAGTTTTCTCGGGATAATAATTAACTGCAATATATACGAACCCGAGATAACTCGGGATAATTAGGCAAGCGGTTAAAAAAAGTAATTCTACATAAAAATAAATGCTGAACATTTCTTTTAGCAAGACTGAATTGTTTCTTAATCTCTTACCAAACATCATTTCATTTTTTTTAAGTTAAGGAACTACATTAGGCAGATATTGAAACAAGTTTTATTGTTTTGTGGCATTCTTTTTTTTATCGTTGCAAGGTATCTGTGTACCAAAATATTTTTCTCGTTCAATTATTTGTGTTTTGAGAAACTTCAAAAAAAAAAACTTTCCTCCGATATATATTGTTTTTGTAGAATACGCAAGTGAATATTTTTATCCAGTTCAAATATCAGTCATTGTCTCTGCAAGATAAATTATTCACTCTCTTTACAATGGATTTCGAAATTCTGGCAAGGTTGTAAATCAAGTGTTTGTCTAAAGGAATTTTAATTTTTATATAGAGTTTCACAACATAAGAAGAGTAACCGGAATTAGTACTTGTTCTGCTAGTGATCGTTGAATATTATGAAAACTGGAATATATTCTCGCAATTTTGTTTCCATTTTCCTATTAGGTAAAATTTTCTTCTAATAAAAATAGGATACGCTCTGAAGTATAATTAGCAGCGTGTTTTCTAATTGCATGTTTATTACACGCTATAACATAAAAAGTTACGCGCTAACAAGTAATATATATATATATAAGAAAAAAAATTAAGTCAATTTCTACTTTGGTCAAAGGGAAAAAAATTATTTTAGTTACTCTTTATTAAAGAGTTACAATTAATATATAAATATGTATATTTATATTAATTGTAATAGAAAATTAATTTATATTAATTGAAAATAGAAAGCGATTTTCCTTGCAATTTTCCATTTTATCCTTTCTATATAGGTCACTGGAATTTTAATTTTTTGTTACTATTTATTCATTAATTAAATTTAATTATTCTAATAAAATAGTATAGTGGAAAAGAAATCCCATTCTCTGATATTAGGCCATCCCAGGTGGAATTCGAACCCACGACATTTGGATTAAAAGCCCAGCGCGCTATCCATTACGCTACAAGGACACAACGAACAATTTTCCTTTCTATGTATGCTGTTGGACTATTGATTTTGTTTGTTACTATTTATTCATTTTTTTATTTAATTATTGAATATTTAAAAAAATGTATTAACATCAAGTGCCATCCGCTACAAGTTTAAAAAAATGTTTTTGAACTTGAATGGATGAATAGAAAGTATTTTATTAAAGATTGAAAATTTGAACAAGATATATATATAGAAAGAAAAGTGAACTAATAGTAGGAGTTTAAAAACGAATTGTCCGCGAATATGACAAAGTTTATATACATGTATCTTCTGATAGAATATGCATATAATTAATACACCTTAACCGTTCAATAACTGACTGATAAGAAATTATCCAGCTTGTTGTAACGGCATAAAACAGATTAAATTCTCTAAAGACATTTTCAAACCCTTCTGTACACAGCACGCCTTCCTATTACTTATATTTGTGCTTCTCCAAAATTTGTTACCTCCTAATTTCCTTGACCGAGGTTCAGAATGACGAGGCCCGTCGCCAACAGCCCTAGTGTGACTTTATAATGCATCCTCGGTAGCCTAGTGGTCAAGGAATCGGATCGTGGCTGGCATGTCACGAGTTCGAGCCCAATACCACTAAAGACCCGCCGTGCAGGGGAGCGATGCACTTTAAATCTATCGAGAGCTCAAACGTCCTCCCGTTGGTGTGGTTGTTAGGAGAGGGGGGTTGCCAGCTCAGGTGTCGTCCTCGTCACTTGACCATGGCTCAAAATTACTAGGTCCGTCGCCAAAAGCCCTCATGTAGCTGAACAGTGCGACGCTAATATTTACTCACTCACTCACTGTGGCTTTATAGTGCTACGTTAATATAACTCTCTCACTCACCGCCTAATCTCTTCCCTGATGAGCATCTCCTGGCCATCCTGGATAGATCCGATGTAACCCTGTTTCCTATTACTTCATCTTCTGTTTTTTCAGAAAATGTTCCGAATTACGTGCTTGCCCCTTTTTCGTTCTCTAAATATGTGTTAGATTTTACTTAAATTTTGTTGATTTTATTAAATGCCGAGTCAAAAACATTTGTTTTTACTTGAAAAAGTTAATTGATAGTATGTTATTTTTTTTGACAATATTGTTAACCATACTATTAAGCATAAAATAAATAGTATTTCTTGTATTGAATCCAATAGACCAGCGATACTCAACCTGCGGCCCTCCAGGCCTTTTTAAGTGGCCCGATCATGGCCCATTACTCCGAGAAATTCATTCATTTATGAAAATTTGGCGGGGAATTCTTTGTTAAGTAATCAAATTTCTCAATTTTGCTTTTTATTGTCGATGCCGTATAGGTGCAAATTGATATTTTTTTCTCATTAGTGATAATAGACAACAGTGTAGTAGCGAATATTTTATGCATGGAACTAATTTTTAACTATTTTTCATATCTTGCAAGCGAAAAATATTCGAAGAAAATAGGTTGTTCAAGACGATTGGGAAGTTGACTATTTTGTAGTGAAAAACAAACATGGATCAGTAATTGTTTGATTTTTCGCGAAAGTGTTGTATTTAAAGAATGCCAATAAGCAGGAATCGTGTTCGATGACACTTTTTCTCAAAGATCTCTTTCAAGAGGTGATAAATAGGCTTTCTTGAATAATCTTTACAACAGCAAACAAAGATTTTGTCAGTGAAAATGCCACAGCGGTAACAAAGGCACCCAAAGAAATTTGTTACATTATTGATAATCATATGAAACCGTTTACTGATGCAGAAATTTTGAAGGAGTGATTCTCAAATGCTTCCAATTTAAAAAAATTCAGTGATAAAAATAAAAAAATATATAAAAAAATAATAACTAAAGAAAGCAAAATAGGAGTTTAAATATTTTAATCAATTTTCCACATTTTAAATCTTGGTCTTAAAGCTTTTCTTCCCCCTCCCTCTTATTAATCTTCATGTTGCAGCCCGCGTGAAATACCTAACATATGTATGCGGCCCGGCAGAAAAAAAGGTTGAGTATACCCCTGCAATAGACTTTTAACTTTGGATACCGCAGCGTTATCGTTATTTACATCAATAAATTCCCCTAGGGTTTAATAAACAATAAATAATCAATAAACTCTATCCAAGTTTGTTCAAACCAGACATACAATGCTTTAACCGAATCTGTTTTGGCCTCCCAATGAATGTTGCATAATGTTTGTTACAATGAAGGTATCCGACTACGTTCGGAACCGTGATTTTAAAAAAGCGCGTAAATGGATAATTTTCATGATATTTAGTGTCACTTAGATTAGAATACATGTATAAAATTGTTTTAAGGACATTTTGACAAAAAAAATTATTCAAATTCAATATTTCGGTAAAAAATTAACTTAGAATAACCTTTTTCCAAATGTTCTCCTTTGGAAAAATGCTTCGATTATATATATCTTGCCTGTATATGTCAGGACTCTGTACAGAGGCTCAACTATGATTTTTGAAAAATTCACATTATTTTCAGAGTTACAACCCATTGAAATAATTATCGGCGTTTATTTTTTTAAATTTCTCCCCCCTGTTGTCGTAAAACATGGATAAACCCACTTGTAAGTTATATATTTCAAAAATTCTAATTGAGCCTCTGTACAGAAGTCTGAGCTATACACAGGCAATATATTATTGTAATAGAAGCATTTTTCACAAAAGGAGAATATTTTAAAAATGGGTTATTCTATGTTCATTTTTTGTCAAAATAGTGCACTTAAATAATTTTTTATTGTTATACTATTCTTAAAATAATTTTATATACATTTTCTAATCTAAGTGACACTAAATATCATAAATATTATCCATTTATACGCTTTTGCAAAATCTTGGCTCCGAACATAGTCGGATACCTTAATGACCTTACTTCTTGAAAGTCCGTAGGCTTTAGTTTAGTTAAGTTTATAAATAATGTTTGTTAGATGTAAAGAGAACTGATGCAAGAAATTTCTCCTATCTAAAAATAAAAGCAAAATTTTGAATGTTAATACTTTTTTTTATTCAGTAAGGTCACTGTTATTTTATTTTGATATGAACGTTGTAGAAGATATATACATTGTAGAAGATAATGTATATTAAATCTACATGCATCGCCTATGTTAATGTATATAATACTTTTCGTGCCTTTTGGTATATGATTTTCCGGGTTCTTATAAGTAAATAATGTACCCATAACCAATTTGACGGCAAAAAAAGGACATCCTGAGGTAAGAATGCTGCTTCCGTTGTCACGCAATGAAAACACCAGTTATCCTAGAAGCTATTATTCGGAAATTACCGAACAAAAAAAAAAAAAGCATTTTTCCCATCTTTTTTCTTTTTCAGACGATTTTTAAGATAAAGATAATGGTTTCGGGTAGCATCTTTTCTTCATCTCATGTTTCCAAACAATCGTCGATGACATAGCTTTAGGCTTTCCTTGAACTATTCAACGCGGTTCTTGGAACAGAACTAGATCGTCGAGACACTACCTATGCAAAATGTATGGGAATACGTTTCACATTTACCCTTAGTTTTTCTCTGTAATTCAATGCTATTTTAGATCTTTTCATTGTTTTAGATTCTTCTTTTGAATGTGATTACCTGAACCGGTTTTGGACGGAATATAAAACATACTCAGCTTTCGATAAATTGGTTCTAAAAAAAAGACAGAAAGCGCAACAAGCAAGTTTATTTTCACTTTGTTGGTACAAATCGCATTGAAAAGTTTCCTGGCTGAGTTATCTGGAAAAAATACTGTAGGATATATTGTTTTCTATCTAATGAATTGACTCCTCCTCCGTATTGTCTAATTAATCGCTTAGAAAAGTTAGGCAATGATTTTATAATATTTCTATTTATTTTTTTAAATGTTTAATGGTGTGTTTATCGTCAAAATAAAAGAAACATCTGGATCAAGTATTTGTCTTAAGGATACAAAATAACGAGTCCTTTTTTAAGTTATTTTATTAACAAAAACAAGAAAACCCATTTGGAAGCATCTGAATTAATGAACGAAATAATAATTTTGTACAATTTTCAGTTTAGATCAGGTGTGGGCAAATAGAGGCCCACCAAGATTGTCAAAAACCAAATGTAGAGAAAATGCTTTATATACTTGGATTGACCTATACTTGTAAACAAAATTTTCCTTGCTTGAAGATCAACAGGAGTAAATATAGACGCAGTTAGCTGACATTAGCTTGCATTCTGTGATGAGAATTCCAACAAGCCATCTCACTCCAAATTTCAAAAAAAAAAATTGTTGAAAATTGTGATAGGGTACATTTTTCTCATTAAACTTATTCTAAAATTAAACGTGCTTAGAGCTATAGATAAAACGAAATTCGCAACGATAAATAAATTGCATAAAACTATTAGTATTTTATTTTACTTATATTTATTGATTTTTATGGTATAATTTATACCTTTTCTGAGATGCAAAGTTAACTAATGAGAATGCCATCATTTTGAAAAGATTAGGCCCTATTGCAGGGGTGGCGAACTTTTATGGATCAACGTGTCATTTTTTAAAGAAATGTTTAATGAAGTATAGACGTGCCGTCCAATAATTTTGGCTTGTGATTATTGGGAAAATAATAAAACTAAATACTAGCAATTTAAAACTCTTTATTTACTACGAAAAAGTACATTTTGTACTTTTAGTTAGACTTGTAATTAAATTTAAGCAACATTAGTGTGACTTCTGTTGTTGCAGATTAGGTGACAAATAAATTAGATTAGGATTATAAGAAGTTACTTTTAGCAGAATGCATGCTGAATTGGAGTTATCTGCCAAACAGTTTCTAAGCGAGTCTTTAACAATGTTCATCTCTAAAAATAATGACTTCCAGATAAAAGTCGATAAAAATATGGTTAAAATAGCTGCTTCTTCAAATAGTTAAATGTGTCTGGAATCGAATTCATTATTTCCAAAATTTCGTTACTGGCATTTTCTTACTTATATTGCTTGTTAATCTTTCTGTTTCAATGAATTCCAAATTTTTCCCTTGTTCCAATAAATTTTTGAATTCATATTAAATTGGACTAGAAATCAATCAGTTTCATTTCATCTTCTTCAATTTCCAGCCAATCGAATTGGAATAAATTTAGTTTATCAAATGAAGTTCTCATCAGGGTACATAATAAACTTGAGCATTTTTGATAATTCTTTGAACTAAAAAAATCTCACTAAAAATTCCTTGATTGAAGGATCAATTATGAAAATAAATTCTTCAATAACTTTTTCTTTGTCTGGCTTCACAAGTACATCTTAATCTTTGATATTGTTTTAATTTGGGGATTCTTGTAATAATATAGTTTCTAAACTAAAATTCAAGCCGTTTTTTATCGGTGGCGCGCCCAAAATATTGTGTCGCGTGCCATCAATGGCACGCGTGCCTTTAGTTCGCCATCCCTGTCCTATGGTATCCTTCGCTTCTACTATGTGACCCTCGAGCCAAAATAATTGTCCAACTCAATGGCTTAAATGAATAGATTTAGTTTTGTTAAAAATTTTGATACAAAAAAGTCAATATGATAAAAATAGTCATGTATAGTATAAATATAGCTCAAAAACTCAGAAAAATCGTAGTAGTAAAAGGGTTAGTCAAGAATTAATTTTTATTTTTTAATTTAGATATAAAACATAATTACGACCCATTACAAATCCCATTAAACTACAACTTACACAAGGTTTTATACTGTGTCCTGCCTAGGAAGATGTCTCTTATTATCGGAATGTCATTTTTATTGTTTGAGGTAGATGTTTTATTGAGTTGTGAAGATAGTTTTATGGAAGCAAGGACAATGCTGTTGTTGTATATAAATATATTCGTCTCAATTATTTATGGCAAAGTCCAGTTTCTTCGCTGTCATTATTATTGTTATTGTTGAAGTATATTTTCTCTCATAAAACCCATTGCCATAGGCACTGAATAATATGGTATAGAAGTAAATATTATTTATTGCTCTAGCTACAGCGATTTGTTAATAAGATATTTTAGTTATGGTTATGCAGAATATTTCTTGTGAAAAATAGATTGTAATCACAGAGTGAAAAAAATATTTTACGAACCAGAAAGAAAACAAACAGTTATATTCAAATGTGTTACATGACTCTGAAATTACGGAAGATTTAACACGTTATAAACATACAGATCCATTTAAAAAATGTGAAAAGGAATCCCCGAAATTACGATTTGTTGGATAAAATAAGTATACAACATATGTTTTACGTTTTTTAATTAAAAAGTAATACAGTGCTGAAATTTATTGCCTTTCTTGACTAAATTATAATTTATAATAGATTAATTTCTGCCTGTGTTACTATGGCAACACAAGCAGCAAGATTAAAAATTATCACGTGACTGAAATGTCACGTTTGATAGGCGATTTCGAACGTTTGACCTTACCTATTGTTACCTATTCTTAGTATTCCACGTGAAAAATATTATAGAATGTTTGATATAACTTGTACACAAAGCTTCAAAAATTACGATGTTTACGTATGGGCATATATTATCTGGGTATAACTTTTTTTAACATCTGCCCACGATCTCATATTAGCTGAGATATTTTTGAAATTGTATCAGATATATTATACCAATCGGAAATATAAACATGATTACTTAAGAAGGAATGGAATTTAATCATATTTTTAATCTCAGCGTGACTACTAAGTTATTTATTCGATACTTATAATGCTAGGAAGTTTTTAAAAAGAGTGCTGTGCGGTATCTGTATATTTACATCCATTTCAAAGTTCAGTGAAATTCTTCAAGATATATCTAAACATATTTTAAATATGACGAATTAAGTCAGATATGTTCGATTGATGAATGAGAATCTGATTTTAAGATTATCTTTAGACAAATAGGAAATGTTCGAACTAACACATAAATATGTTTCGAATTGAGTTGCAAAGAAATGCTTAAAATTTTTCTTCATGAGAATTTTAACTGTCAGTTTCATTAAAGTTTGTGTTTTTCTAAAAATAATAAATGCATATGTGGTGATATGCTGTTTGAAATATTAATTGTTTTTTCGGTTGAATGATTTTTTTTCCCTGTGTGTCTGCTTCGAACAGGATTCATGTACTTTTTATGCAGATGTTTTCGAAAATGTCTTCCAATTAAAAAATAAATTAATTAATTAAGATTGAAAAATTTAAATCGATAGGTAAACTATTTATTTATCCTTAATCCATTGGTATTTACAAGCATTTTGGACACAATATGGTGTTGCTTTAATCGCTTCAACATTGTGTAACTTTTTTTATAAAACTACAGAATCTAAGCTTTATATCAGCCTGAACAAAAATTAAATTATAATGTGAAACGTGAAAAAAAATTATTTAAAACTAAATAAATTAAAATTTTTTCTAATGAAGTTCCAATTAAAAAAATGTTTATTTATGTAATTTTTTTAGATGTATTCGAATACGAAATATCGTTCTTGTATCTGACTAATTATCATACATGAAAATGTGAGCACAAATAACTAAAATTGAATTCAGTTCAAAGTGAAAGAAATATTGGGCCAAAATTCAACTGTTACTGATTTTTGGCCTCTTTTTCACTAGCATTAATATTAAAAGAAATCTTAAATATTTATGATTATAAAGAAAAAAATATTTTTTTCCCTATAACATGCGTAGATTAGAAAAGGAATTCACTCATGTATTTTTTACGTTGGGAAAAATACTTAATTATTTACTTTTTTGAAAATTAGTTCTAGTATCTGTATCAGAACAAATTACAAATTTATCGAAAGTTAGCGCATCATGTTAATCACTTTCACTTTGGTCTTTTTCAAATGAAGCATTCTTTTAATTTCCAAAGAACAAAACAAAAAATTGTACTATGCGACAGAAAACTGGGTTGATGAACGATTAGAGAAATGATTTATCATATTTTATTTTCATTCAAAATCATTTCTAAATTACTGAACGAAGCTCTTTTATAATTTAACCTATGAAAGAGATTGTTAAAGATATGGATGAAAAAAAGGGGGGGAATATGTAATATTTATCACAGCTATTTTTTTTTTTTATTTGTTAGGTAAAAAAAAAGGGAATTTAGATTTACGAAACTTGCTGCGCTTTTGAGTTGTGTTTCATTTATTGTCTCTTGGATCATAAATTCGTATCAAGAAAGAAATTTATATCGTGGTGGTTTTAACCAGTTTGGTATTTCTCAAACATAACTTAAATAAGGCTGTAAAAGTAATTAACATTATTATTAGACATAAAGTATCATTTCCTGATGTTTCTATGTTTCTGTATCTTTTCATAATTCCGATTTATTTACTGGAACATCTATAATTGACTCATAATTAGCGATTAAAGGATATTCGAAATGAGGAAAGCTGTTTTCAATTTTTTTAATATGTGCACAGCGAAGTAATTGCTTCTAATATGATTACTATTAATAAACTATAAAACACATAAAAAGTGTAATTAATAAAAACTTTAAGAGATATTATCTACGATAATTTTTTTAAATTCATATTCGTATATACTTTTGTTTTCCTTTTATTTGAATTATTATTCCTTTTAATTTATTCGAATTATAAATTTTTTCTTCAGTTCATTTTAAAAGATGTAAAATACTCATTGGTATTCATATGTCTTCTTCCTCATCAAATATTTATCTTGATCACATTCTAACTTATTTAAAATGAACAAATTCTTCTTTTGACGCATTTTGCAACATTTTATATATTTTTACCATTATTAGGAAACGATGAAATTTTATAAGTTCTTATAATAAATAATTTCGAATATTCATTTGGTTTATTTGATATCAATATCGATATAAAATACATCTGAATCGTGAGTTGATCTATATTTCTGAAGGACGTTCAGAATTTAAATTTCACTCGTCAAGAGAAAGAAAGATTGGAATTGCTGAATCACACACAAAGAAATGTTTGCTGTAGAAGGTCATAGAAGATCCGCAAAAATAAATAGGTCAAAAACCGCTCAGCTAGAAAGTTTCTGAAATAAATGGTTACATACAGATACTTCTTATCTTCAAGAGAACTTTTTTAAATACAAAAATGGCAATTCATCTAATATTTCAAATGTAAGTTTACGACGTAGTTAACATAGAACGTTTCATGCGAAGTTATTTATGAAATGATAATATGACATATAAATTTTTATTTCTTATAATATGCAGCCTATAAAATTTCCATTTCAAAATACTCATTTCATTAGAACTTTTGAGAAATTTTGTAATTTATGTTCAATATTGAGCTTTTGAATCTAATTTGAATTAAAATTATAAGTTACATATTTATTTATTTATCTTCAATTCCTACTATTATAGTTCTCTCCCTCCCTATATATAGGGCATATTTTCAATCGTTAATAAATTACTTTCTATTCATCCTTTCAAGTTCAAATACATTTTTTAAAACTTGTAGTGGATGACACTTGATGTTAATACAGTTTTTTCAAATATTGATTCATTAATTAAATTAAAAAATGAATAAATAATAACAAACAAAAATCATAGTCCGATAGCATACACAAAAAAGGAAATTCAATCGTTGTGTCCTTGTAACGTAGTGGATAGCGTGCTGTACTTCCAATCCAAAGGTCGTGGGTTTGAATCCCTCCTAATTTCTGTGAGAATGTGATTTCTTTTTTACTACACTATTTTATTAGAATAATTCAGTTTAATTAATGAATAACCAATAACAAATAAACGAGAAAAAAATAGCCCAACACCCTATATAGGGATAAAATTGCTAGGAAAATCGTTTTCTATTTTGTCACTTTATATTCTGATTCTGTCATATGTATATATACATATTTATGTTCATTGTACTATTTAATAAAAAATAACTAAAATAAAAATTTTCTTTATTGACCTAAGCAGGAATTAACTTAATTTTTATTTTTTATTTTTCTTGTTTTTGTTCAATTGATACTTAAAATAAAATTATCGATAGTACATAAATACATAACGGCTGAAAAAGGAACACTATTATATATTGCATGAGCTTTTTATCTTTTATCTATATTTAAACTTAATTTTCAAAATGCATCTTAATAGATGTTTCATATTGTCACATTATAAATTAATATAAAATAAATCAAGGATATTACAATTTAAATCTTTCATTTAACTTTTGTTGTGTTGTTTTCAAGGTATTTAATTTTCTAAATTATGCTTCATTCGATTTATTTTTCATTATTATATATATAATTACCAGAACATGTTTAGACATAAAAACTTAGTTAAATTAACATAAATTTTAGAAGAAAATTTTCCTAAATTGTATTCATAAAAGTGTTATAACTTCCTTGGTAAATTGCTCCCATGACCAAAAAGTTAGACAATTCTTAATCTAATTCTTTCAAGAATAATATTATTTAATGTTTGTTTGAGAATAAGTAGAATTCAGGTGTAACGTGAAATATTTTATTTCACATAGCATTTAATCAAATTCAAAATTTTGCTTATTGAAATTAATTTGATTAGCATATATATAATTCCAACAAACTAAATACCAGACAACGAATGAATGTTTTTCGTGAAAAATGAAAACTACATTTAACGCCATGAGAATTTTAAAAATAAATTTTTTATCGGCCAAACTAATTGGTGTCGTTCGTCTGGCGTAAATAAAAAAAAAGGACAAAAATGTTCCAAAAAATGCAAACATTCTGAGGAAAAAGTTATAATTTATCACCACATAAAAGGGAAACTTTTTGTCGCCATATGAAACCTGAATGGTGTCGGAAAAAATGTTCCAGAGAAACATAAAGGGAAACCTGTCCCGTAGTGAACTGCTCTCATTTCGAAAGTGGAGACCATAAGTCTGAATCCTGGTTGGAACTTTTAAATATCAAAACCCAAACCAGGAATTACGTCCGCCACCACCAGAGGGCATCTCAGGTCATCGACGTCAGAGAATCTACAAGTAGGTCAGAATGAAATAGGGTTACCACAGAAGTTTTCCATCGCCAATGAAATACCTTCTATATCATGGAAACAAATGTAAGGTACATAATCTACCTGCTATTAAATGAATATCATTTAGCTTGTTGTTAACAGGTGTCATACTCTGTTAGGAGGTCGAAGAAATCAAAGGAAAAACTGATGGATGTATTGTTTGTTTTTATGATTCAGGTCATTCTCGCACCTTTTTTTTTAATTTTCGAGCGTTCTTTGATTGGATTATTAGTGCGTTAAAACTGTTGAGAGGAAGAGTATTGAGTAAATAGAAATTTATCGGAGAGATCATACGTTTAATATATATTCAATATTTTCATTATTTAATTTTATATTTTAATAAATATTACGGAAAACGTTTAAAAAACTATTCACTTTTTTTCTCGCAATGCTTATCGCGGAGGTTTATTTTTTTCCCATCTGCAGCTTAAATAACGCGATTCATCTTGTCATCAGAATTTTTGTATTAATCTATTATCGAATACTCATGTCACATGTGACTTCAGTTTTATAAATCATCCATTCATTGAAAGATATTCAAAACTAAGATTCTAATCCAGTTCAGAACAATTGGCAAAACACAATTATAAGATCAATTGTTCTTCATAACATTATTATTTTTTAACTGAGTGTTATCTTAACAATTCCATTATATGAGAAATAGTAAGTAAATTACTAATTTCTTACTACTAATTTCTTACTAATTCTTAAGTAACTTAAAAGTAAATTCAACTTTTTGCCATTTTTTTTTACATATATTATAGTTTTTCCCTCTTGTATAAACATAACATAGCTTGGTTTTAATGTGTTACCAATTTTCAATTAGTTAATAAAGTGTCTTAATAAACTTCAAGTAATAATAAATTTAACTAATCTCTTTCAGACTTTCATTATTGATGCTTTTAAATAATCACCTTTCATCTTTAAGCAATGTTAAATGCAGAAATATGAGAAACAGAAATTAACAACTAAGAAATGAATTAAAAGTACACAAAAGAATTTGCATTATCTTTTCTAAATTAGCAACGATTTCTCAACATATATTGCCACCGAAATTCTCCAATGTTTTAGGATATTAATATTTTAAGCGAAATACGATCTTCTTTTTGAATCTCAGAGAACAAAACACATTCCTGTCTTTTAACCTCAGTCATAATTAAGTAAAGAAAGGAAAAGTATTTAAATAGGCTCACGTGCTTCTCAGGTGACCACTATTTTGGCATCTTGCCAGTAGAAAATTTAGCGAAATAAATATTCATGACAAAAAAAAAGAGAAAAAATTTGTGGTTTCTATTGAAGATATTTTTTATTTCTTTGTGCTCTTTTCAATGCGCATCAAAGGAATTAGAAAAGGTTACCCAATACGAAATTTATGAAAAGAATGCTTATGTTCTGAATCAATTATAATTCATCATTTGAAAGTGTTCATACGTCTACTTTTTCTTCAAAGCTACTTTAAACTGCTGCAAATTCTTGGTTTAATATTTTTTTAAAGAGTTTTTGTTAAAAATAAAAATAAAAGGTTTTGTTTTATATTTATAAGATTTAAATTGTTTGCTTAGAAAACTTTCTTTTTTAAGTTTTTCTTTATAAATTGGTTATAACTGTTTCAAGTTATACCTAAGCGTGTTGAGGGGGTAATATGCTGAAAATGGGGAAATTTTTATGCATTTCATTTAGTTATTTAAATTTCAGATCGTACATTAAAAAAAAAAATTAATAAGGATGACGGTCTCCATGTTTTGTTTATGTTTAAGTAAGAATGAAAAACTATTTTTTGGAAAATATCAAATAACGTTCAAAGCTTTTAATGGATATTAGCATGCTTTTTTAAATACTAGGCCGATTCATTTGTTTTCTGTTTCATTTTCTGAAATATGATAGATATTAAGAGTTGATTTGTTCTAACTTTTTTACATCCATTTTAAATTTTTTACGTTGTTATATTGAACACTGGCTCCATACTGAGTAAAAATGATTGTTTTAATGAATGAGTATAATTGTCAAATGGAAGAGTTAACTATATACCAAGGGAGAGAGAGAGAGAGAGAGTTATATTAAAGGCGCACTATAAAACAACACGAGAATTATTGGTGACAGACATCGTAATTCTGAACCTCTGGTCAAGTGACGGGGACGACACTGAACTGTCACTCCCTCCCCTCTCCTAACTACCACACCACACCAATGTGGAGAGTCTTGACAGATTAAACGTGCATCGACCCCTCTACACGGTGTGCCTTTTGCTATAGTAACAAGGCTGCTACTTTGAAGTTCAAATATTCCCGCTATTAATACGTAATTATTATGTTTCGTAGTTTTGCATTAAAAAAAAAAGCAGGTGATTATTAAAATCACCAGAACCTATTTGTAAAATACTATTATCTTATTTTTAATTTTATATCAAATATATTTTATAGCAATATTTTTTGTGGAGTGTGGAACAACAAAGGTTGTTATCCCTATATATGTCAATATAGTATCATAAATAAAAGTAGAATACATTTATACTGAGTTAAAACTTTAAAATTGTAGAGCTGCCATGGCAGTTTTACTAAATTAAAAACGTGCATTACTTTTATCAAACAAACAAAAAATTGTGTAATTGAAAAAAAACTGAAATCAATATTATCTTACCATGCCTCATTTCAATCTGTTTTTATTATTCAAGACTTGCATAATTTTAATCCTTGGAGGTCAAGGATGGCTTAATTACCTAAAGTCAGGGATCAATTAACAAAGATAACGTGCTGAAAACATTTAAGATTACTGGTTGATAAAAAAAATTCCCTTTTTTTTTGTTGTAGATAAAAATAGGAGAGTAATAACCCTCTATTTAAAGTATTTGTTGTGGACTTGTGCAGACGTAATGAATAAAATAGATTCAAAATTGAAAATTCTTTATCTACAAATGATAAGTTTTTCCTGCATTAACTGCATTTGATTCCTAATTAAGAACCTGAGACTTCATAACTTTCGTTTTATTTTTATATTGTTTTTAATATACATGAAATCATTTTATATTTAGAATCCTAGAAATTCTTAACGGCCCTGAAGATTAAGTTTTGACCTTCCTTGCGTAAGAGAATATTCTGCAAAATGACTGAGGGCTCTTTAATTTCTAAGGGGAGAGGGGAGGGTTTCTTTAACTCAGCCAGATAGTGATATGACTAATATTGTCTCGCTTAAGATATCCAATTTTTTTTTTATAAAAAATTCAACTGAAAAGGAGCTGGTATATCTGAGAATTGCTAATCTCAAATACATGAGTAATTTTTGTAATTACAGAATAACATTATAAAATTTTAAAAATTTAATTTTACACATATATATATATATAATTGCTTACAATTTGATGAATATTCGTATTTGACTGCTTGCCACAGGCTTGTTAATATTTCTCTATCGTGTAAGATCGATAAATCCTTGAAGAATAATCCTCTAACACAGCGGTTCTTAAACTTTCGATCGCCGTGCCCCCATCCCCTTTATGTATCAGCCTGACTTCGTGGACCCCAAGATTTTGAACACCTCTCCCTGACTCCAAAAGATGGCTGAGTGATTTAAAGGTCCTCAATAATCCGAAGACTGCCTCTGCTTCTCATCTTTACACATGTGTTTCTACTACTTTTTGAAAATATTACGTTGTAGTAATGGCTATGTAGTTGCAAACAATTAAAATACTGAATATTCTTGATATAAATACATGTTCTAGTAGAGTTTTTTCATCGAGGGTAACTTAGTGATCTAGTCTAAGGTGGCACATCTTTCAATTTTTTCACTAGGCCCTACAGAAACTGTAAAAGAAGGAAATTTTAACATTATATAAGACCTTGGTAGACCCCCTAGTAAGGCTCTGGGGACCCCAGTTTAAGAACCACTGCTCTAGCAGAAGAAAAGTTATTTCTCCAGCTTTGGTTCTTTAGTCAATTTTATGCTGTCATAATCTACTTTGACGTATACCTTAGTGTGCAAAAAATTAAGCAACAAAGTCATTTTTTAGCATGCAGTCACAAAATTGTAGAAAAAGGCTTTTTACGATCAATACAATTGATTCAGTGAAAGATGATACACATATAGATATCAGAAGCATGACATCAGAGATGATATGATGTTACTCAAAACGCATAAGTTCAGTGCTCCAGGTATTAGGCAACTTGAAAGAAGGAAAATTGCATTTCCTGATATTCGTTACAAGTGTATATGATATCATACGTGCAATTTAGCTACAGGAAATTCTCGGGACACCGTTATACGTGCTGGGATCATTTGCAGACTTGAAGAGGGGCGTAGTTTGACGAGTATTGTCTAAGAACTTGGAAATGGCAAAAGTGTTATATTTCCAAGCTTGGAAAATCGCCCAGAAAACACATGTAGCTATAAAAAAATTTGCGGTGGTCGGTCAAGGAAAATAACAAAAAATGAAGACCGATATATCATCGTGCAGACGAAAAGAGACTGAAACCAGACAGTAGACAACATTGCTCCGCAGATCCGTGCGTCAATTGGACGATGAATGTTCCAGACATCTTTTTGTAAAAGGTACTTATTTGTTCGCTGATCTGAACTCTGCATACTATTAACACCAACCATCAGCAGCACCACTTATAGTGGTGTAATGAACGCAAAGACTGGACAGATCATCAATGGAGTCACGGCCTCTCAATTGATGAGAATTTTCTTATAATCTGACAAACAATTATTGATGCTAGTGTATATGAAGAGATGCAGAAACATGCTTCATCCCTCTAACATCAGAAAGGGGACCGATGGAGTACGGGGGTCGTAGCGTCAGACGGAGGGCTCACTTTCTGGAAGATTGTTACTGTGATGAAATTACCCTGCTTGGCAAAGCGGGATCTGTTCTGAAAGGTGCAGTTGGTCCAGATTTTGTTTTATGAACTAGCACAGCCAGCATCATCCACACACACACTTTTCAGGAGTTTTTAGAAAGGGACGAAATCCGTAGAATAAATTGATCAGAGTGCTCCTCTTTTTTAACATTGAACATATGTAATATGCTTGAAAACAAAAAAAAAGACGAGTGATGATTAATCACTTCCTCTGAACACCAAACATCTGAAACAGATGCTAATTTCGGAATGGGGGCTCTCTTTTCAAGAACTGCTGGATAATTTGATATTGAGTCTGATCAGATGGTGAAATGCAACCTTTGCAATTAAGGGAGATCATATCCCTTACTAAAGGAGTTTGTTTTTTTCTCTTTCAAGCCCAAAATGTTTTTTTGTGTACCATCGCTATTCTGTCAATAATGTCTTATACTAATTCGTTCTTAACTACATGCGTTCCGTTTCTTTTGTAACTATGTATGCTTTCTTCAACCTTTAAGTACTGCATTATGCCTCAGTAGTACTGATTTTATTTCTTCTAGTTGATCGTAGGCGAAATAAAGGCAAAATTAGTATATATATGTAGTTTATGTATTGTATAAATATGAAAGAGAGAGAGAGAGAAAATACTGAAAATTGGGCACCTAGAAAGCAATTTAAAATAAATAAGTTATTGAAATTCAAGTTCAGCTACACAGAAAGAAAATTCTACATTAGTTTTAATTATTGAAGAATATCCCTTAAAGAGTTAATTTTATTTAAATGTGTGGGTAATTTAAATTGTTATCTTACATGTATTTTAAACATACATTAAAACCTGCGATCTGTTTTTGGTTGCTAATATTTTGTCTTAATTTTCGTTCACCGTATCAAAAACGTAGAAATTTTAATTTTCAAAATGACTTTAAAGAAAAATATCAAGGTCCATTTATATTCCCAAAGTTCTTTTTACTTTAAATATACTTATTTACGAAACGGATGAGAGCCCTATCGATAGATTATTCACGGTGACCTTCCGAAACATTAGCTTTGACCACCCAAATGTACCTGAAAAGTTATTCTTTTTCTTTTCTATTCAATATGGGTCATTAGGTAAAAGTCGTTCGAAAATCGATGATTCTGATTACCTCACCAGCAGCTATCTTCAGTATTAACCCGGAAGTCGATAGGAATCATCAATTAGGATATGTGATGCGTACGAGCGGGTTTTCTATATTCTTGAGCGATCAGGTCAGAGACAGATGGTATCTGTCGCTATATGTGTGTTTGGCGTCTGGACAATCATTGTTGCCCCAGGTGAGTCAAGCTGCTGGCGTACGACGGGCAGCATCATTAGCTTGTTAGTCGAGCGTTTCATTAATTGCGTGGGAAATGTCATTAACTGTAACTGTACGCAGAGATGGATATTTGTAATCGGTAAATGTTTACGTAAGATGGTTTGTTTCTCTTGGAGTGGAAATGTTGATTTAAAAAAAAGGGTTCTGGATGGAGTTGCGGAATAGTATATGTATTCATACTTGCAAAAGTGTTCCTTTGTTACGTGGGAAAGAAAGATTTTTTTTGTTGAAAGAAATGGTGAAAAATATATAAATGTTTATGGATAAAATATTTAAAAACTCAAAATTTTTCAAAAACTAAATAATTCCGTCTGAAATAACTTATAAAGTATTAAGGTATCCGATCTACTTGCGACAACTTTTTTGAA
This sequence comes from Trichonephila inaurata madagascariensis, assembly GCA_019973955.1. Taxonomy (NCBI): domain Eukaryota; kingdom Metazoa; phylum Arthropoda; class Arachnida; order Araneae; family Nephilidae; genus Trichonephila; species Trichonephila inaurata. Next base: position 122,901 of record BMAV01023754.1, read on the forward strand.
AAAATGAGGATATCGGGATTTTTTTTGTCGTTTTTAGATTTATTTAGCACATTTTAAGACAATTATGCTAAAAATAAGAAGAGAAAATAAATTATTATTAATAAAACGGGAAAAAAACTGGTAAAAATTTACAAAAAATAACATAAACGGGGCCCTTTCTGTACAAAAAGTTTATGAACAAATTTTCAATTTTGATGTGTTGCTTTTCTATTTATTTTTAAAATGGCCTTCAGGATAAGAGCTATTTTAATTTTTACAAAAACTAGTGTACTTTATCTTAGTTATTATATGAAATTGCTTAAAAAAAAAAACAGCGATTATATTCCCATAAGGGACTGAAAATTTCGTAATTAAACAATGATTGATAAATCCGAAAGTTAAAATTTTTCTACTATTTTACAGAACATACACTAAAATTTTCAGTTAAACTTTTTGAGCTATCGCTGTTCCCGTTTTGAACATTAAAAAAAGAAACACACACACACACATATTTCGAGTAAAATGCATTTTAAAATATGGCATTTTGCTTAATGTAGTGACATTTGCCTTTTCTGAAACTCTTGCAGTTTTTGTTCTATTGAATGGAGAATAATAAATTTTGTACTTTTTTATAAAGCTAATAAGATGACTTATAAAATAAAATCATAAAAAATTGTCAATTTTGGCAAAATTTACAATTTTAGGGTAGTCGGATACCTTAAATTATTTTATTCTTTATATATACTGTGCTAAGAGCTTTGGTTAATCGTGTTGTGCAAAGAAGCAACACAGGACTTATTAGCAACGGAACCTCGTAGGTTTAAATAATTTTCAAGCGATGAAGATGACATCGTATTCTCCAAATTTCCACGCCATTCCAACGTGAGATTTTGAGCCTTGCCAGATTTAACGTGCAACTCCGCTGGTCTTTTCATGCTTGGTCTTAAGTGGTATCGTGACTCACCTGACGACTCGATTGCAAGAAAATTAACCTCGTAAGCACGTCCTGTTGGCTATCGCGGCCACAAACTGTGAAATAGGAATGTTTTTCAGTCAAATGTATTTATTTATCAGTTAATTTTCAACATATGTTAAACGAAACTGTCAGCACATTTATTCTCTCCTAATTTAAATTCTTGTTTGAAAAGTTTGCATAAGACTATGTAAATCAGATGTAATATTTGGGTTGATATAAAAAATATTTCTCGATTTCGTAGTAATTTAATTTTTATGATTGTAAAAATTAAATAAATAATAAAACGAATACACACACACAAGTAATAAGTATTTATAAAGTTTAATGTGGAATACTGGGATAGTTGTTAAAATGATAGTGTTGTCGAAAACTTATTTATGCTCGGATTAAAAGTTAAATATTTTCGCCCGATCATTTAAATCTTTTAATATTAAGTATTTATCGTTACAATTAATTTTTTGTTGCATTTTAAAATTATTTCTCTAAATTAGCATATTTATTGTCAGTTTAAATGAAACATTTATAAAAAGGTAAAAATGTTAGGATAAAAGAATGCATAAAAGGAATGTGTGTGTGAAATAACACGCAAAGAATAATGTAATACAATAAGTAAAACATTAAAGGAACTAAATTAATCTCTTCAATACAATTCAGCGTTAAGCTGGGAAAGCTTCCCTATTTTTTTTCCTTCCCAAAAAAAAAAGTGGGTCAGTTCCCCCTGTGAAGAGTCCTCTCTATACACTTCCTTTTTCTCATTTTCTTCTTAGTTTGGTCAAATTGATTGCATTTCATCATTACTAGTCTAGTAATAATTTTCTCCGAAAATCAAGTAATGACAGCCAATGATGGTTTGAGGTATTTCCTTTTTTAAAACATTTTATTCGAAGAAACTATTTTGTACCAATTAGTGACGTCACATTGAATAAACTAATTATGTGGCGTATTTTTCGACTGGAGTCGTTTGCTATTTTTTTCGTACCCTCACGAGATCTTTTAAGTAGAATTGAGTGACGTCATTTGAGTATTCTTGCGTGACAGAAATCCCATAGTTCTTTCGGTATGATTTCGGAAATGAAATCCAGAAAGCTCTCCGGAAAAGATAATGCTAGAAGTAATTTATAAAGGATTGAAACACTTTAAAATTATAACTTACATATTTGTCCATTTTTAAATAAATAATATCACTGCAGAAGCAGAAAGAAATTATTTTACAAGCAGTTATTTTACTGAACTGAATATTTTAAACAGATGATACTTATATTATTTAATTTTCGTCTACAGTTCACTATCAAAAATAAAATTGCTCCTTTTTTTAAAAAAATGAAGTAAAGCGCTGCTTTTTGATGGCTTACTTTTCGGTTCGATATCCGATTTCATCAAATATACTGATTAATTGAAGGCTTCTGAGTACATGTTAAAAACCAAACATTCATTTTTTTAGTGTGTTGTAACATACCCAACCATTTCCAAACGAAATCCATCATAAAAGTTTATGCATTCTTGCTATCTAAATATTTAAGTTTATAAACGCAAAAAAAAAAAATACATTTGAATTCCAAAAATTGCTAAAAGTACTTCAGCTTTTTTTCCAAAAGCAATTATTTTATATATTCTACAAATTTTATTTCAGTCTTTATGAAGGATAAATTCGTTATCACAGAAGGGCGTTCGCACTTTATGGACAACGATTTTGATAGTTAATTTTTATCAATAAATACCATATTTTTTTTGGAAATTTGCTTCTATCTGATAGCCATGATTCTTGACAGTAGCTCTAGTTCGAATTTTTCATGAAAGTAAACTTTTGCTTAGTATTGTCATGTAAATTTTACTCCCTTCCTCTTGAACCGTTTTCCAAAGTTCGTTCAGTGTTAGTGGATGCCATTTTGCTAAGGCTCGTTTTAATACACCGAAAGCACTAAAGTCCATTGAAGAATCGTCAGGTAATTTTACAGGTATTTCATCAATTGGGATACACTTTATTCCTGTTTCTGATTCTTTCTTTGCTAAATGAGCGGCAGTTGACTTAGAGCGTATGACTAGAGGCTTTTTTCATATGAAGCTCAACTTTATCAATGTGTCCTTCCCATATAAAGCTGGAATTTCTTCTTAAAAATTGGTTCTAAAATATTCTGCTGATAGTAGAGTGAATTGAAGCCCAGTGGCTGAGTGGTAGTGTATCGCCCTTCCAATCTACAGGTCCGGGGTTCAAATCCCGGGCTGGGCAACGTCGACTCAGACTTTCATCCCTTTAGTGGGTCAATGAATGAGTACCAAGCTTGCTTGAGAACTGAACACTGTGGGTTTTGCGTCAGACTGACCATTTGGCCGAAACATCCGTGCATGCACCCCAGCGTCTGAGATCACATAAACTGAGATAAGCACATTATGCCTTGCCCTTCATGGGCTGTTACACCATTGAGTTAAGTTCAGTAGAGTAAATTAATTTTGGGTTTACTAGAGACTTTTTTGATTTTTAATTTGCCGTTGTTAGAAAATCTTACAACAATCATGAATTCCTTTGGGAGTTTTGCTGTGCACTGATAAAGGTATTTCGTACAATCTTCCGTCAGTTGAGCGATAGAAAATCGATCTTCTTTTACTATAGTCACTTAAATATACCCATACCTCATCGAATGTTGCTACAAATTTCCATTTTTCAGCAGCTAGGTGTTTTTTACATATTTTTCGACAATTTGCTTTTCTTTCAGGAATATGTTTTAAAGCAGGAGACGAACTTTAGATTTAAACGCCTGTTTTAACCCTTGAATCCTTATGAATGATTTTAATTACAGTTCCAGAAGACGTTCCTAGTTTCGATGCAGTGGATCTTTTAGTCGGTGGAATTTCTTTTAGGATCAGAAACTTCACTTTCTTGATAGTTGCATGCGTTCGACCAGTCTTAGGATAAAGTTTCGCGGTCATGTTTCCATTTTTACTTTCTGCTAAGAACGCTTTTTCCCTTATATATTTAATATATTATAAATATCTTTGATTTAAATGTCAATAACTGAGATTTTTGCATAGCTTTTTTTTATTTGTTGGAAATTTCGTAATCTTCGAGCCATATATAATTTTTAGGAGTCATTTTTAAAATAAATCTTTTATTTTGCCTTCCAATCAAAGGAAAAACTTAACAAACGATTATTTTGAAATTGCCACAAAGTTTTATCTGAAAATGCAAACGAGAAAATGAATTACAAAATCGTTTCTATAAAGTGTGAACGACCATCTGTATTTCATGAATAGCCATTTAACACCTAGCTAAAAAATATTTGTTATTTTTAGACTTTTTACTTTTCCTTCTGAATTTCTATGAATGATCCTTTTTCAGCGCTTTTAATCTTCGAAGGTCTCATGTGGGAGTAATTTTTTCTAATCTATAACTTCAAAACCTTCTTCCTAGAGGTTTTATTTCCGCGATCCCACCTTGTCACGGCCTAGATCAATGAGAATCTCTATCCACGCCTTGTTTTTAGGTGTGGGATGCATAAGAAACGTGTTATGATTTTTTTTGCAATTCGAGTTCGCGCCCTTTTTAAGCCTTTTCTCACAATAAACTCGTGATATTGTGTTTATGTTTTTCCACAAAATCGTTGCCACTTCGATAGATTGTAGATGAAAAAATTTTATATCCGGTAACATATTCGCAAAAGTGGTTTCCTGAAATTTATGTTTTTTAAAAAATTACAAAATGTACCTGTTTTCGCTTAATATAAAATCAATTCAATATACACAGAAAAAATTTGAAGATACGTACATCATTCTTTTTTATATTTCATCCTTTCTAAAGGTCACACATCTGTGTGGAATCTCTATTCCAAAAACTGTTCTATATACTTTATTCCAGATGGCAATGATCATTTTACAAGAAATCAGCAAGTTTATGGAAAAATCTATAAATAGAATGTTAATTTGTACATTATGGTTTGATTTTAGCTTCAGTATTAAGCTTTAAATAGCATTTTTATAGTATATTATAAAAAACTCACTTGGGAAAACATTACATGAATCATTATTACTGTGATCTTTCGAATTAATTTTTGTGAATTGAGACCTTAGTTCTGATAGTGGTTAAATTAATTCAAATCGAATAATTTAAAATGTTTTACATCTGAAATCGAACTACATTGTAAAGAAGTGATAGACTTAATAATTCAGCTAAGTAAACATTGCTTTTTATTAAAAATTTATCTGTAAATACACTTTAAATAAATAAGAAATATAATGAATTGTAGAATTGATAAAAATGCTCTGCCATGACATGATTCAGAAGAAGGAAAATACCCGAAATTACAGTAATTTTTAATGATAAAAGTACGATAAAAATAGAAAACAACCCCTTTTTTCTGCCTTCAAAGAACGATTGCTCTCGATATTCTTTGATATCTACTACTTTATCTAACCTGGAACAAGTTGTCATTCTTCCTATTTTATCAAAAAATTTAAATACTTTTTTTTAAAGCGATTGAAAATGAAATAATAAACACTCATCCATTATTTGCAAACTGAAATAATTTGACAGACGAAGATCTATATATGTATATAATTTTACGTAAGGAAATGATTTCACGAATTTTGTTATTGATATTTAAATCTATTCATCCAGTTAACGATTGTGTACCGACTCCATCAAAAGTCTGTACAACATTATAGTGAGTTTGATTGATTATTAACGTCACGCTACTAAACTTCATGATGGTTATTGACGATAGACTTCAAAATTGTTCCTCAATCAGGTGACGAAAACGGCACTTGAACTGGCATCCTACTTTCTAAACTTCCTTCCATACGCCCCAGTGAGAGTTTCGACAGATTTAACGCTTTCCTCATTACACGGTGAAGCCTAGTGGCTGAGTGGTTAGTGCATCGCGCTTCCACACCACAGGCCCGAGGTCCAAACCCCGAACTGGGTAAAGTTGACTCAGTCTACAATCCCTTCAATGGGTCGATAAAATGAATAGCAAGCTCGCTTGGAACTTAACGCTGGAGGTTTTCGCGTCAGACTGACCACCTGACCGGAACATCTGCTCTTGCACCTCAGGGCCCAAGGTCGCGTATACTGAGTTCGGCACAGTAAGCATTGTCCCTCATGGGATGTCGCGTTATTGAGTTAAATTATCGTTACACGGTGGGTCTTTATTGGTATCAGGGAATGAACCAACGTCTCGACAGATACAACCTGGCGACTAATTCGCGACTATGACCACTCGGCTACCATGGACCCATAATTACAGGGAGAGGAATATACACTAAAAGAATAAGACCTCAGAATTTGTAATTAACTTGTTGCATAACTATCAGTGACGTAAAGTGCACCCCCGCAGCGTGAGGGAGGGGGATTCTAGTGGACCCAAAGCCGGATGATATGGTTTTGCAGTCCCTTGTAAGATCCGGCTTGCGGCCCAAAACCTGACTTTACAGGGGCCCCTAATATTCTCCTTTACGCCATTGGAGATTATAGTTGAAAAATTATGAGATCCGTCAGTAAAATCGATTATGTACTATTAAGACATTAATAAAACAAAGAAACAAGTGCAAATTGTAAATACAGGATTATAATTAATGTGTGTACAGTGGCTGAATGGTAGTGTATCACGCTACAAGTCCGGGGTTCAAATCCCGGGTTGGGCAAGGTCGACTCAGCCTTTTATCCCTTCAGTGGGTCGATAAATGAGTACCAATCTTGCTTAGGAACTAAACACTAGGAGTTTCACCTCATACTGACCACCTGATTGGAACATCTACACATCCACCTCAGCGTTCAAGGTCATGAAAACTGATATAGGTACAGTAGGCCTTGGCTCTCATGGGCTGTTGAGCCACTGAGTTTAGTTTAATTAATGTGTAACATACACGTAAAGATGGAAATAAAAGAATTTTTTAAATAAGGAATTTTATATTTAAAAAATCCCTCATTTTCAATACGATTATTTTCTTTTTTTAATCAATGATCTTAAATGAAAAAAAATCACAAGTTAATAATACTTTTTTAAAAAAAAATCTACATTGTTTGATTAAATGAATTTTTTGGAAAAAGAAAAGTTTTAATTTTCAAAAATCAAATAAATAATATTGTCTGTATATATTTACTAAAAGCATAAGTATTTCACTCTGGTAAAGAAGAACAGGAACATTTATAATTTAACAATATTTATGATTTTTATCACAGATTTCAAAAAATATTTGCATGGTCTGCTGTTACAACCACTCACTTTTTTTATATCCAAGGGCATAGGTAATTACAGTTTGCTAAATATCATATCGATGAAGGAGCCTTGAGAAGTTAAATGTCTTTCCCTCCCTTTGTAACACTTACAGAACAAATCGACTCGCTAGTATTCATTGAAGTGAAAATAATTCTATTTAAATTTTCAGAACGAATGCTGTCATAAGATTTTATCTAACGCCCAAACGTTTCAATTTGCATGCATGGATTAAAAAATTCTTTGTGAATAAACTGTTACGTGCTATTGAATTCAACTTTAAATGTGGTTGTATACATTTTCCATTAAAACAAATGTTGGATAATACGAGGGAGATCTTGAAATAGTATTTTGTTTCTAAATGTATGCTCCCCCCTTTAAAAAAAGAATTTTTACATGATATAATAAATGATAGACGAAGATGTTATAATTTTAGAATTTAAATGATTTAATTCAGATCTAAAATTTAAATTTTTGATCTGAAATTCTTTAAATTAAACTAATTTTATCTGAAATTTAATTTTGGATTTTAGATTTAAATTTAATTTAATCTTAAGTTCTTAAGAAAAATCATTTGCGAATATATATGGTATGAATGCTCTGCACCGATAAATATTAAACACATATCTTCTCGAAAAATATCAAGCAGCTCAAAGAGTGTTATATTAAGTGATAATTTTCCTCTTAAAATTAAATGTAGCATTTAAAGTATTTTTGCGTATGTTATACATTGTAAATATAATTGTTAATATTATATATATAGAAGAAAGAATATATATAGAAAGAAAAACTACAAGGAAAGTTTCTTAACGTCTTCATCCACTTCCTGAAGAACTGAATTTTTTCTTTGATGCTCAAGCACTTACGTTTTGACATTTTCGAGCTACAAGAAACGAAACTACCAGTACGACTGATCAACACTACAAATAAACGGAGAAAATATCTAGGACACGGGGACAACTCCACTGATGGTAAAAGGGGATATTGAAGATATTTCCAGTGAACTGGACAATGGGGGATTAAAGGTTGCACTTCTTAGATGAAATGCGCAGAATTCTATTGCTCTCGGCGAGTTAGGCCCCTAATAAAACCAGTTCAAGATTTATGACCACCATAAAATGTGTTAAAAGGGAGAATAACTTGAAATGTCCAGAAATACTTTAAAAATAGGGTGAAAAAAAATTGAATCAAGGAAAAAGTTCATTATATAGAAAATGCACTTCGCAATTGAGAGATTATTTTACAAAAAAAATCGTGAAATGTTCTTGGTTCCTGGAAAAAGTTCGTTATATATAAAAGTTTGCAATATAGAGGCTCGTACTATGGAGATTCGACTATATATATAACACACACACATAAATACAGTTAAAAGTTAAATTTCGTTACATGTGCAATTTCTTTTTTCAGAGTTTATATTAAATTAATTAATTAATTTTTTTCATCAATTACTAGGAAAAGTATAGTTTCACGTAACGAAGCTCAGATAAATTAAGGAAACGTTATCTTCCGCTAGATAATAAAATGATTAAAAATTCTTGCCTTTTCTTTCTTTTGTTTGCTTATCATCCGAGGAGAGATCTTTTCTGTATTTAGAAATGTATTGCTAAGAAAATAATTTCACAATTAAGAAGAGAATGTTATCAGTTGAATCTTTCGCATAGCTATTAGTACTTAAAAAAAAACATTAATTGCTTGATAAAAACAGTTAAAATGAGAATAATTTTAAAATTTCCTTAGGTTTTCGAAATGGCTTGAATATAAAACAATTTTATATTTTGTTAAAAAAATATTTTTATGAGAAAAGGAGAAATCCTTGTATTTAATAGTGTGTGACGAAATTGAAATTATTCTAATTTTAGAATATCAAGCCTTTTTCCGAAATACACTGAAGATATT
>BMAV01023756.1:6849-44406 GCA_019973955.1 Trichonephila inaurata madagascariensis
AAAAAAAAAAAAAAAAAAAAAAAAGAAAGAAAAAAAAACCACACACACACACAGATCAGCGTTACTCACCCGAACCTGACGCTTCATTTAAGTTCACTCTTCACTGAAACTCGCCAAAAGAAGTTAATTAAAAATTTTATGTTAAATTCTGGAAGAGAAAACAGATAAAAATATTCATATATTTTAAGAGTACTCTTTAGAAGAATTTTTAGGAGTAGTTATGCTTATCAAAAGCATTTGGAAGCAATATTTAACAAATTAAATCGCGGAATCGTATTGAGCGATCGAACATTTCTCTCTTTTCCTTCCATTTAATCTCTAACAGAACTTTCGAGGACGAAACTTTTCAAGGATCAACAATTTCATTATAAGTATTAACTCCTCTGTAGCAATTTGTAACTCTTTAGAGAGACGAAACTACAAATATCCCAAGTATTAATTAGCAAGGAAATATTAAAATTGAACTTTTGAATCATCTTATCTTTAAAAGCAGGGTGGCCGTCATTAATTCAGTCTTGCAGGAATAGAAACCCGCAGGGGATTTGAATGAATTATTCTTCGATAAGAACCTTCTGAAAATGTGCTTTTAAAGGCAAGGAAGGTAGCTTGTACTCGACCACACACACTTAATTAATACTTTATTAATATTCCTCAAGACGAAAATTATTGGGGTTTGAAAATAAATCTCAATTGCTTGCGCGGGAATAGCAAACGAAGCAATTAAGTTTACAATAAGGCATTTTCAAGAAAACTTAGTTTATCTCACGTTTATGTGAAAGGAAAATATTTCGAGATTATATCTTTCTAATTCAGAGAATCGTGTTTTAACAATTCTCACCTTAAAATTGAAGAGAACAATTTTGAAGCTGTTGACAATTTCACTTATTTAGGTTCTGAAATTAACAATAGAAACGATTCTACTACTGAAATCCAAAAGAGAATTACTATGGCTAATAGATGTCTTAATGAAATTCGAAAATATATAAATGAAATCGAATTTAATCAAAAAAACAACAACAAAGGTTCTATTGTATAAACGTCTTAAGGCTGTCTTCAGTTAATGTTAAAGAATAGGACCCGAATTAGGTACAATTTTTCAGATATAAAAAAAATGAAAAATTAACATTATATTCTGGCTTTACTATCCCTTAGAGAACAACGTATTTTATCATTCTTCACTTTTTTGACCGAGTTAAGCCATTTTTTCTGGCATAAAATGTGTTTCACGTTTTTTGTCCTATACCGTAATGTTAAATGAGCTATCCTTTCACGTGTTAAAATAAAAAAAAATTATATTTATGGAATATTTTGAAATCTTAGAAATGCTGTATTGTTAACAGATGTATGAGGTATAATGTTGCAAATTTTCATAAAAATTGAGTCATTTTTTTTTGTGTGTCTAAAAATGTGTTCCGCGTCTTGTTCAGGGTCTCGTATTTTTGCCGAAAACAGCCTTAAGAACAGTATTAACATATGTATGTGTAACTTGGTCCATGTATCGAACAGATGATAACATGATAAATATCTACGCGAAAGGAAGATTTTAAGATTTATTTTTGGAGGAATTCAGGAAAATGGAACGGGGTGAAGGAGATCAAGTTTCGAACTCTATCAATCGTATAAAGAATATGACATTGTTAACTTCATCAAAATACAACGAAATTAATGGGCAGGTCATGTTGTCAGAATGAACGAACAACACACCACTAAAAAAGTCTTCAATACTCAACCTATTGGTACCCGAAGAAAGGGCAGGCCAAATCTTAGATGGATTGATGGCCAAGAAAAAGATCTCCTAGTTTTGAGAACTAAGAACTGGAGAACACTAGCAGGAAGAAGGCTGGCTTGGAATAGGTTTCTTGAGAAGGCCAAGGCTCTCCCTAGGCTGTAGAGCCACTGAGGTAGGAATTGAGAGCAACTTCTTTAATTCACCTTTATAGGCCATTAGTTATATCATAAAGCTTATAAAAATTTGGCCAAACTCTATGCTTAAAGAAAGAGTAGAAAAGAAAGAATAAAAACATTTCAAAAGAAAAAAACAACAATTTTAAAATATCGAATAAATGTTATGAAGTACATATTTGATGAGAATATGATTTTCAAATTTAAAAAAAAGGATAAAAGAAAATCTCGTCTTATTACGTAACGTAAAACTAAATTTTTTTAATGTACCGGGTATCCGAAAAGTATGACTAAGCTTTTAAATATTAATTACAAATAAACAAAGATATTCGCTTACAGTTTATAATGTTCCATAAAGTAGAGACTTGAGTTTTTTTTTTTATTATCTTTATTGCACGATTTCATTGTGCTTGCTGCAATGCTTCTCAAACTTTCAACATTTGCGACTCAATATTCAATCAGAATTTCCATCACACGCCCCCTTCCATACCATAACAATTTTTTGAATTCAATAATACTATTCTTTGACTCTAAAGCTACAATACGATTTTAACCTCTTAAGTGTCACTGGCGTATATATACGTCTCACTCAGCCAAAACGTTTATTGTCCCAGTCACATATGCGTCGTTCCGAAGTACGATCTTTTCTGTGTACTGCTACCCATAAAATTATTTCGAAGGCTTTGGAATCCAATTAAAGGACTTTGATCGAGTTTGCGAAGGATTGACTTATTTCAGAGGATTTGCTTATTTATTCCTTTTCTCTCCCCTCCCCCTTCCAATACATCACATAGCACGTCTATGTGGAAAAAGGTGTCATTGGGAAGCGAATTGCGTAACTTTTAATCAACAATTTAAGGATTAATTATAAATGGTATAAATTATTAAGATAATTGTCAGTTTTTGTACATAAATTTATATATGACAAACCCATAGGGTCACTGGCCAGAATTAAATTTGTTCTTAACTTAGTATTGAGAAATTAATTATAAAATACAGCGTGCAGTACTGATACATTTAAAAAATAAGTGTATTACATCAGTGTAAATGTGTATTTTTTTTTGTTATGTTTACTTTCAGTAAATTAATAATTTTTTTAAATAATCTTTTGTTTTCGACTTTTCAGTATGCTCGCGCACCCCTCGTAGAGTTATAACACCCCCCTAGGGAGGTGCGCCCCACAGTTTGAGAAACGCTGGGTTACTGTTAGTTGCGTGCAATGCATCGAGTCTATACAAGATTTCTAGCCACATTCAATGATGTATTGCAGGATCAGCATTCTAAAAGGGCCGCTGTGATTTGACTTTTCAATTGATCGTTGCTTCGAATTGGAGATTGATAAGCAATATTTTTCATGTATCCCTACAAGAAGTCCAATAATGTTATATTTAGAGAGTCTAGGTGCCACGGTACTAAACTTCCTCTTTCCATCCATCGCCCAATTAACTTTCCTTCTAAAACCTTTCTCATTTCCAAACTCCAGTGTAGTCGTGCCCCACTTACGATGTACATGTGTGTGTGTGTGTGTGTGTTGCAGAGATTTAAATTCAATAAGCCATGCAACAACTTGAGCTTGTTCTTGTGGTGAAGCCATTTCGAAACGAGAATGTTGTAAAAAGTATATGTCGAGCCATCTAGTTTGCATTTTATTGAGAACACAAAAATCTTAAACTTTTTTTTTTATGGAACATAAAAAATTGCATGTAAAAATATTTTATTTTTAATTCATTTTTGAAAGTGTATTCATAGTTTTCGGACGCCCTATACTTCGAAGGAGTTTGATTCTATTTTATAGTGCATATCTTTATCTCCAACTTGGCGTATTAATGCCATATTGTGTAGAAGCCCAATACAGAAAAATGAGCCATTGTGTGAAGCTATTTAGGACCTCTATTTCCTCCGTCCCTTTAAAAGTGTAAACTTAATTAGTATTTTCCCTTTTTTATACTTATTTGTCTATTCATTGAGCCTGAATTATTCACATGAGTTTCATACTGAATGCATGAAATGCTCGCAAGTTTTTTGAAAATAGCATTCTCTTTTTATATACATGTCTAGAGAATTTTACAACTTCTCATGTTTCTTCTGTTAACTAATGTCAAGAAATGAATTATTTTTGAATGATTTCTTTTTTACTCAATGTGTATAGTTAAGTTTCTAATATTTTATTAGATTTTAGAATGAGAAGAAAAAACTCGCACTCGAAAAGTTTATGGAAATGGTTCAACAAAACTTGCTTAAAATGGAATTATATAGTTTCTTCCCATTAACAAAGTTTTTCAAGAATAGGTTCAATTCATGTGACGTCATTAGTCACATTATAATTACTACAATGTGTTTCTAGCTAATCAGTTCAAAAACTCCTGTGACGTCGAAATCACACGATAACAGCAATCATGTTTTCAGCCAATCAGTTCATCGTTGTATCCTTGTTGCCAACTTTTGCTCTCTGCAGAAATTTTATCTTTAAAAGTACATATTTATCAACAATAATAAAACAAGTAATATACAAAATACATTTTATTTAAAAGTACAAGCATATAATAATTTTTTTTTAAATTTTAAAATCTTTTTGAAGAAATTTTTTATGACATTTGAACATTGTTGTTGTTGTTGATGCCACCTGGATCGGCAAAGGTTAGATCGAGGCCCACGAAATTCATCATGGTAAAGGGCTAAGTGACGCCTGTCGTTAGCCTTAACTTTGATTACCATACAGGTGACAGTACGATTTGGCTCATTTCCACCCTAATTTTGAAGGAAAACACCTGGGGTGGTCAGGGGCCTCCCACTACCACACTCTACTCCTTCCACAACCACACGAGAGGATTTGCGGCTCTCGACGGCTATTTAGAGTACCCCCATGCCGCAAAGGCACTATACATTTACAAACATCCATGTCTTCTCCGGGATTCGAACCCAGTCCCTACGGCACCGTAGTCAGCGTCGCTAACCACTATACCGGTTGGGCGATCATTTGAACATTTTTACCCAATTATTAAATTTGAAATTTTACGAATTGAACAAGGAGTATAATTAGTTTAATGTCTATTTTGAATTCAATGGAAAACATGTGTCTTTCTTTATCATGTGACCGTTAGGAATTGAGCCCATTACAGTTACACAGCCTATAAAGCACACAAAAATAATGATGAAAAAAACAGTGACAAAGAAATACCTTTATCTCCGATGGAAGTAAACAGTTTGTATAAAAAATAATTACAAAAATAGAAGTTCAGTTGCGCATCGCGCTTCCACGCCACAGGTCCAAGGCTCAAACCCCGGGCTGGGCAAGGGGTTGTGTGTGACTCAGCCTTTCATCTCTTCTGTGGGTCAATAAAATGAGTAGAAAGCTTGCTTGGGAACTTAACACTAGGAGTTTTCGCGTGAGACTGACCACCTGACCGGAACATCTGCACATGCACCCCAGCACCTAAGATCCCGTATAGTGAGATAGGCACAGTAGGCTTTGGCCCTCACAAGCTGTCGCGCCACTGAGTTAAGTTAATAAAAAGTAATATATAATTTTTTTAAAAAAAGTAAATTCCTACTTTGGTCAACAAAGAAAAATTTTATTTTAGTTACTTTTTATTAAATTACAATTAATATAAATATGTATATACACATGACAGAATCACAATATTAAGTGACAAAATAGAAAGCGAATTTCCCATTTTCCTTTCTGTATAGAGTGTTGCACTCTTATTTTTTTGTTTGTTATTATTTATTCATTCATAAATCACACTCTCAGAAATTAAGCCATCACATGAAGGATTCGAACCCACAACCTTTGGAGTAGAAGTTCAACGCACTATCCATTGCACTACAGGGACACAATGAGCGATTTTTCTTTTTTTAAAGATGGTGTTGGACTATTATTTTTGTTTAATACTATGTATTCATTAATTAAATTTAATTGATAAATTAATATTTGAAAAAAATATATTAACATAAAGTGTCATCCCTTACAAGTTAAAAAAATGTATTTGAACTTGAGCGGAGGAATAAAAAGTATTTTATTAACGATTGAAAATTTGAACAAGATATATAAATATACATATATAGGGAGAGTGCGAACTAAAAGTAGAAATTGAAAAAGTATTCAGAGAATTTTTCCTTTCAGAAATGTTTGCATTAAGTAAGTCGAAATACTTTTTCCGTAAGTTTTTTTTCTATATTTACGAAGTGAATAAGGGTACTAGTTCTTCACACATTTGAGAGTTAACGTAAATATCAGTGAGGATATTTTTTTAAAAAACTGTATCAGTAAAACATCTTCTTGATTTTCAGAAGCTTTTTTAAATAACTAGATAAACGTCCGCTTAGAAATTTTGTAAACCCATTCCGCTAACTTATTTTATTAGACTCTTCAAATCTTTCATTTTGTTACGGATCACTGGAGATAAAATTTTCTCTTCAAAGCTTTAAAAAAGCTGTTAAAATTTAACTTCGGTTGGAAAAGCGAAGTGAATAACCTCATCTCCGAAGCTACTTTTCTGTATTGATGCAGTTTTATGAAATTCAAAGCCCACGAGTAGTGGTTGGAAGACTTGGTAAATCTAATTCCAAGTTCACGTAATAATTCTCAAAGGTCCCCCTGAGGTAGTACATGCAATGCATAAATCATGCCAAGCCATTATAGTCTTTTGTATGCCATAATTTTGTGAGTGTAAGTGAGATTATTTCAGTGGTTTGGTTAGTCTTATTGTGGCGCAAAGGTGCCCCAACATTGACTTAGTTGCACCAAACAACCCTTAATTTGCTAGTATTCAAGTATATCATGTAAAAGTTGTTGCAGCTATATATATCTGATCTAGACGAAAGATGAAGGGTAAGAAAACAAGTATATTGGGGTTCACAAGAAAAAAGGTTTGGAAATAGGGACAGATCGCTTAGAATCCCTACGGTACGACATTCCTGTTTAGCAAAGATAGTAAACCTTAAGGGAGAGAGAAAATATCACTTTGAACTTCCGGATCGTCGGTTGGATCCTTCGTAAGTGAATACTTATAAAAATAGCCACCTCGTCAAATAAATTTTGTTCGAGCTGTTGGTGTAAGATGTCTCCGTTGTCACAAAAGTGAGATCTAAACTAGGATTTTACCGACAGTGTAAATTTCTTATTTATATATACAAGAAAAGTCATTGAGGAGTATTTCGAAGGGCTTGTATGTGACAATCTCCTATTGTTATTAATAAAAAGTTATTAAATTTTTAGAGTGAGTAAGTGAATATTAACATCGCACTATTTAGCTATATACTCGAGGGCTTTTGGCGATGGACTTTGCCATTTTGAATTATGGTCAACTGACGAGGATGACATCTGAGCTGGCACTCCCCTCTCCTAACTTACACACCACACCAAAAGGAGGACAGCTTCGACAGATTTAAAATTGGCGATGCATTTGATGCGTTGAATTAATTGGATGTGCAACCGAACAAGGCAACAATTGCACTTTGTTGCATGAGTGAGTGACGTCTCACTAGCTACTCACAGCTACTCGAGGGTTTTCGGTCACAGACCTCGTACTATTGAACCTAGGTCAAGTGATGCCAACTACACCTGAGCTGGCACCAGCCTCTTCCTCCTAACTTTCATACCACACCAACGGGAGGACGTTTGAACTCTCGACAGGTTTAACGTGCATCGCTCTCCTACACGGCGGGCCTTAAGGGGTACTGGGCTTGAACTCTTGACACGCCTGCCGCGAGTTCATTACCTTGACCACAAGGCTACCGTGGCCACCCGTGAAGCTTGCAACATCAATTGTGTTGCACCATCTAAGGTAATTGAGCAACTCTTTTGTGTTAGTTGTGTTTGAAGTGAGTGGTAACTCTTCGGATCTTTAAAAACAAATCCAAAAAGAAATAAAACGATCCGAACGATATTAAAGAGTAGCTGTAAAGTGGTCTTATAGTAAACGGTTAAATGATATACGTCATAGAGATAACTAGAAGGTAAGACTTTTAATCATTTATTTCTTCATGATTAGGTGTTTTTCAGAGATGTTGAATGAATGAGGCGTCATTTGGTATTTGGATACTCCACTTTTATTTCACATTTAGACACTTAAGTTTAAAAACGACTAACACACAGACAAAAAGCAAAAGACGAAGGACAAGAAAAACGGTTACATTGTAAGCAAGTATCTGAAGGTCAAATTTTCCAGAGAATCTCGGCTTTTATATGAAACACAGACCGGAAGTTCCAAAATTCACATGACTTCCATGGACGGATCTTGTGATTGGTGGACAAATATCGTACGAGGTGTAACCATAAGGAACAATTGAAAAAAGCTGAGAAAATAATTTTGCAAGATGGAAAGCTACCGGTTAATTGCGCGAAAGCCTTGTAGGGTTAGAACCATTGACAATTAAAAACTTGAAAGATGAAATTAACGTGAATTATTATATATATGTATCACACATAATGAACATAAACAATACCTTGGTAAAGAAAATTTATGTTGGCACAATTCATGAGAGCCTCACATTTAGCCAATAACAATGAGTATTATGGTTCAAAGAAACGTACAGATTTACTACAATCAGGGAAAAAATTGAATAAATAATATTAGTTTTAATTTCCTAGTTTTTTGATCTTGGGAAAATAAATGTCGATTCAAATTAAAAGCAAATTGAAATAAATTTAAAGAGTTTAAAGTATCCGACTGCGTTCGGAACCGTGATTTAAGAAAGCGCATAAATGGATAATTTTCATGATATTTAGTGTCATTTTGATTAGAATACATGTATAAAATTATTTTAAGGACATTTTGTGAAAAAAAAATTATTTAAATACAGTATTTCGGCAAAAAAATAACAGAATAACCTTTAGTCAAAATGTTCCCCTTTTGTGAAAAATTCTTCTATTATACTAATATTTTGCCTGTATATAGCTCAGACCCCTTTACAGAGGCTCAACTATGATTTTTGAAAAATTCACATTATTTTCAGAGTTACAACCATTTGAAATAATTATCTGCGTTTCTTTCTTAAAATTTCTCCCCTCTGTTGTC
Source organism: Trichonephila inaurata madagascariensis (assembly GCA_019973955.1). Classification (NCBI taxonomy): domain Eukaryota; kingdom Metazoa; phylum Arthropoda; class Arachnida; order Araneae; family Nephilidae; genus Trichonephila; species Trichonephila inaurata. Next base: position 15,771 of record BMAV01023756.1, read on the forward strand.
GTAAAACATGAATAAATCCATTTCTAAGTTATACATTTCAAAACTTTTACTTGAGCCTCTGTAAAGAGGTCTGTGCTATATGCAGGCAAAATATTATTATGATAGATGCATTTTTCACAAAAGGAGAATATTTCGAAAATGGGTCATTCTATGTTTATTTTTTGTCAAAATATTTTGTACTTAAATAATTTTTTACTGTAATACTATTCTTAAAACAATTTTATATACATTTTCTAATCTAAGTGACACTAAATATCATAAATATTATCCATTTATACGCTTTTGGAAAATCACGGTTCCGAACGTAGTCGGATACCTTAATAGTAACAATTATCAAGTAGCAATCCATGCTAAAAATAAAGAAAATAATACTGAAAGGAAAGGGCACATTAAATCCACATGTTATGATTTCGTCTTAAGTAAGAGTTTTAAGTAAGAAGACCTTTCATTATACTCCTTTGGAAAAGTATTCTAAAACCCTTCACAAATAATGACTTCAAAATCGAAAACTCTTTTTTTAAAAAAATGTTTTTAAATCAATTTTCTTAACGATGAGACCCTTTTCTCCTATTTAAAACTGCACTCAAGTGTAGCGCTTACGATATTCGATTGTCTCCTCATTAGGGTTAAATTCGTTCGAAAAAAGAACTTCGGAATTAAGGCAAACTTGTTCGCCAGTTAGCAGTTAAGAGCTTAACACACACACAAAAAAAACTTTTGGATCGAGCTGAGAGCCTTGGGTAATCATTAATTGAGTAAAATCAACAATACTTGATCGGTGCTATGTCAGGTGATGGAAAAGTGTGCATTCAGCTAAATTCCGCATCGACTGCGAACTGAATCGGTAATCATATAAGAAAAAGTTCTTTGTCGATCGATTGTTTTTACTCGAGATTAAACTTGTTACATATTCAGCATAAAATCAAAGCTTAGAAGGCATGCACTTTGTAATCTCCAATTTAATGTATGTTTGGTAGGATATATTTCTTCAGAAAAAAAAATATTTTTGTAATTTGAGAATTAGATCAGTTTTTTTTTCTTTTGTACAATAAACCTTAGATTTAGGGAAAAAAGATAATAGGAAAATGTAATTTAATAAGGACCCGACTATAGAATTGTGGTCTCACACGGTGATTTTGTCTGTTTTATTGTTTCATACATTTGCAAAGATTGTGGCAACATCATCTTATTCTATTATTAAAGCTCGCACTGTGGCGATTTGGGAAAATTCGTGGTGAATGACCCTTTTCTAATTTTTCATTTATTTTTTATCATTTTTTCCTTTCTTAATTTTAAATTATATTCTCAATCTGCATCTCACCCAAGCAAGCACTTTTTTCTACCCAATTTATGTTCCGTAATTTCAAGGCAGCTAATAGAGTATTAATTCACTGATTCTCTTTTCGACCAATAGCAAAAGCGCCACTCGTCCACTTACTCTGAAAAATTTCCGTCACATTGGATGTTTCCGAAGCAGCCACCGTAGCCACACCTCCTTGCTCATTCCAATCCACCAATAAGGAAGCTCCCTCTCAATCCAGGCCTCTCCACTTCAAGGCCCAAACACATTTCGATATGGAATGGAGGAACGCTTCGCGTTTCGTTTCCCAAAGATGTCAAGTGTTCGATTTGGGAAAATTGGTGAATAGCGTGAGCCTTAGGAAATTAAAATACTGGTTTATTACGTTTACAGCTATTAATTACAATATTTACATATAGATGCGAGTCATTAAAACTATTGAGTATGGTGTTTCAAAACTGCAGAATATTTTATTTGTGATGGTGGAGGCACAACACAACACACATCTTTTCGAGTGCTTCGAGCAGATTGCTCTCTCCACTGTCTTGGGGGAGGGTGGTCCCTTCTCACATTTCGAATTTTATTCGAGGTTCGGCTCGCAGATAGAGTGTAGAGGTTGCTTTTCTCATGGCCATCGGTTGTCGGCGTGATGTCAGATGAAAGGAATCTGCAATATTTTAGGGGTTCACATGTGGATACATATGGCGTAATGTTATCTGCATAGGGAAGCCTATTTTGCAGCTGCTAGGCGGGAAAACGTTACAGCACCATCATTTTCACGGAACTCCACAAAGTCAGGCTTCTAGAGCATCTTTTATAATAAATTAGAGCATTTATATATATATATATATATATATAAAGACTGATTTTTAAGGTTTTATTAACAAACTTGTGGTTTAAACTTTTGATTTCTCACTCAATTGAACTCATCGTAGCCATTTTGTCTTAATTTTCACACAATTATAGCACGGTTGGTAATTTGAATAACTTAATTTTATTTTTTTTTATTTGTATCTCTCCTTGAATCTGCTCGTGAGCTGCTGGTGACGGATTTCGCCATTTTGAACTCCGGTTGTTACAAGGACTACATCTTTCTGACTCTCTCCAAACTGTCCCTCTACGCCAAATTTGAGGACTTTGAGCCACAACAGATTTAACGTGCATCAGCCCTTGTACTCTATGAGGCTTTATAGGCTCGAGGACTCGACTTCCGACAAGAGCAATTGGAGTAATAGATTTCAATCAATAGCGACTGATTCACTCTTATGCGATTTGCAAACATTTTGCAGCAAAATTTTCTCGCCAAAATCCCCCCCCCCTCCAATGTTTCTACTGAAATAATACTGTTGGTGGAAACATTCCGTCTATGTGTGTGTGTGAACTACTCTTGAAAAAGTTTCAGTCTCTGAAATGCTATTGACTAGGCATTGCAATATCGATCCAAAAGTTCAATACCGGTATTCGGTATTTTTTAGATTATAATACCAGGATACCGGTTTTAATACTGGTAGCGGAAAATTTAGAAAACGAAAGAAAACACAGGCTTTTCTGTGTTTAATATTTGCCAATTTTATTAGAGAGTCATCGTCTTCGATATCTGTACCGAATTCTTCTGAATGTAAATAGGTTTGTGTGTAAAGATTTTTAAAAAAATTTACTATATACTTGATCATATTTGAATTGGTTAGTTTCTTTTCTTCTTTTTTATTTTCCTTTTTATAAAATCAGTATAATTATGTATAAATACAGTAAGACGTTTTCTATTTTGGTATACCTTTCTTCAGTGCGATTTTTCAATGTAATATATAATTTTTCAGATAGTGTTGCGTGCTGTTCTTTCAGTAAAATAACTTGAAATTTATTGTTGCATTAGCTGTTAATAAATTAGAATCTCTCCGACATAATGCCTCAACAGCCAGTTTTATTGGAAGTAGAGATGATACAGTTCTGGATATTAAGTCGAATTCACTATCGGAAAAATTAATTTGCGGGTTTAAGTCGATCATTGCCTCTTGGACTGGATTTTTCAGTTTCAAAAATCTTTCCATCATTAGGAGTAAACTGCTTCAACTTGTTTTAGAATCTAATATTAAGATCTGTTCTGTTTTATTTTCAGTTAGTATATATTTTTCTAGTAAACACAGAATTCTAGTAAATACTGAAAAAACGGTTTTTAAAGTTGAGAATACCGGTATAACAAAATTGTACAAATGGCTCAAAATACCAGTATTCGGTATCCCGAATTACCGGTACTGCAATCCCTACTATTGACAGTATCGGATATACAGGGAATGAAAAAAAAATATGAAAACCAAGTGAAAATCTGTTTTGCCTCATTGCTTGATTACTGTGGCGGCTTTGATAATCAAAAATATGCACTCTCTTCTAATGTTTTAAAACTATCAGATTATTTAGGCTTAGAATCATTGGACGCTACCGTTGTCATGGAAACAAACTCTCAGCCTCTTGATGACGATTATTTCATCAACATAGAAGTTGAATGAAGATATAAAGGAGAAAAACTTAACACTGAATAATCTTGAAGAATTATTCAATGCCATTGAAAGGACATGTAAATTGTAAATTGATCGAAGAAAATTATCCAAATAAAAATAAAAGCCTTGAAACAAGAAAAAAAATTTTTTCTTAAAAAAAAAAAAAACTTTTTGTGTAATTGTATGATGTACGAAGGAAAAAATAAAGAAAATTGGGGCAAGAAATTTTAGATGATTTTCTAGTTAACAAATTATGTTTTCCTTTTTCATTATGTACAAATTAAGCAATGAAAAGTATTCCAATATTTTTATTTTAACATTCTTATGTCTTTATTAACTTTAGGTAAATACATAAATATTTTTGTTTTAATAAATTTTAATAGACACGATTTATTTTTTTCCCGATAGAAATAATGCTTCATTTAGGGCAATATTTTTAAGGAACCAATCACCGTATTATAGAAGATATTCATGTATTGCTATGTATAGTAAACAGCAAATTGAGGCCTAAGATTTACACCAGGGGCAGGCAAACTTTTCCAAGGCCCGGTATCTTTAATTTTTTCAAGGTGTTGTGGCCCACCCATGGCATAAGTATGGTGAGCTAAGCAAAAGGTCAATAAAATTTATTATAACTTAATAATAAATACGGTATATGTACTTACCCCTAAATATATATAGCTACAATAAAATAAACCTACACTTTTAAGACCACGTTTAAAACAAAACGCAAGATATAAACATAACAATCACACATGTAATAATATCAAATGGTGCATTTCTTACGAAACAATTTAAAATACATTAAAACATGAAACTTATTCATCTGAAGTGAGGGCTTATAGTTACAGTCAGTAGAATACTTATTCTGTGTTCTCTCACAGCCAATATTAAGTATTTCGGTCTATACTTACTAACTGCGAATCTTCAGGAGGTCAATCTAAAATATCTTGGTGGTCCACTGGTCAACCGCGGTCGACTTTATGCCCACCCCGATTAAAAAGAATAAGATATACACACAGTTTAATTTAAAGTTATAAGATTCTAAAAGGACGCAGAAAAATCAAATGTTGGTGTGAACAAGGGCTCGACGTGACACTGAAAATGCAGCACAAAGGAAGTAGCTAAAGAATTAAGAATTTAAAAAAAACAGTCTTACCGGCACTAGAAACCAGTTTTTGAGTAATGGTTCCGGTTGATATGGAAATATCTAAGATGTTTGCACTTTCTACAAAATGTTAACATAAGTGGCTTGTGGGACCAGCACCAGTTGGTGGACTCATTAATCCATGAGTGCTGACGTCGCTTTGGTGGCACCATTGAAAGGTCACATTTTGTTATTTCAATCATTTCTTTGTTTTGAGATTTAACGCACGGAACCTTTATAGTCTAATCATTATACTTGTAAAATCATCTGTGTGCTGGAAATTTATTTGCTTACGGTGCCCTGGTATGCTCTGCCATTCAACGGGCCCTCTGAAACAAGAACAAACAAAATTCTACATTGATTTCCTTGTTAGAAATCACGTCACAGATACAGCTCATTTTGCAGATTTTTCTCTTTATGTCCTCAGAGTGTGCCGAAGAGCTGCGCTTTTTTTATTACTTGCGTTACTTAGGGATGTGCAACTTCCCCCTGAAATCTGCATAGTTGTCTGTGCCATGTTTTTGGTGTTACCTTTTTAATACCACAATAGAGTAAAGGCCCTTTCAAGTGAGTCAACTTGTGCCAAGCGTAACAGAAGGAGCAGATTCGGGAACTAGTTTTGAGTTGAAATCGCTTGGGTCCCTTCACACGGAGTGAGTAGGCCATCTCAGCTGCACCATTTCCTCAAGCTCTCCAGAAAACCAAGTTCTCTTCGCCACTAGCATATATACATGCGACTATTTGTGTGTAGGAAAGGGAGAAAGTTTTTTATTCGGACTCTGTCATTACACCGATGAGTCCGGTACTCTCTTTTTAGTAAATTTTGTGTCCGTTTGTGTAAATAATTTTCTCCCTCCTTCACACTAGGTGTGGCCGCGGTAGCCGAGTGGTATAGGTATCGGACCGTGGCTTGCCTTGTCACGAGTTCGAGCCCAGTACCACTAAAGACCCGCCGTGTAGGGCAGCGATGCACGTTAAATCTGTCGAGAGCTGAAACGTCCTCCCGTTGGTTTGGTGTGGTAGTTAGGAGAGGGGGGTGCCAGCTCAGGTGTCGTCCACGTCACTTGACCATGGTTCAAACTTACGTGGTCCGTCGCCAAAAGCCCTCGTGTAGCTAAAACAGTGCGATGTTAATAATCAATCAATCAATCAATCACACTAGAGGAGTGGTGACAGAAACCGAGTTGACAGGCATAAAGTTGCATTGACTGCAAACTGGACTTATATTATTAATGCTTAGAGTTTGTTTATTATAAGTTTATTATGTAGCTAAAGAAGTTTTTAAAAAAATAGTTTATGTGCTGGAATTTTATCTTTTTTAATAATAGTACATATTTCCTCTGGTCTTATTTTTTAATTCATAAAATGATTTAATCCTCTAAAAAATTTGAAAAACATTTCTCGCTACAACCTCTGACATAAAATAAACAAACCATCTTGAAATCTTCTGGAATTAATCCTTCTTGAAATTGAAAAATTTAAGACATTATTCTTCCGCCTACACACAACACACGTTAAAAGCAGCTTTCAGTTCGTAAAACTGTATTTTCTTTACATAAATATTAAGCTTGAGGGTTTGAATGGTTCCTCATTAAAGGGAATTTTCCTGGAAAAAAAGATAAGAAAGATGAAATTAAAATACAAACATGCATTTCATTAAAGGTGAAGGGCAGAAAACTGGAAATTTAGCATTTTAGCAGTAAGGCCTTTGGCAATAATTATATAAACTAAATGAACAAATCTCTCGAGGAATCTCTCAATTTGTAGGTTGCTTCTTAGATGAAGGAAAAGTGTATATTCTGTGAAAACTCTCTGAAACAGATCCTTTCCTTTTTTAAAAATTTATATATGGTGTATCTATCTAATGTTTTTGTTTCTCACCTAGAATCTTAACAAGGAGAAAATGAATTAAAAGATTTGATCCCTATTCTCTAATCCTACTCTGATAATTGTAAAGCAATTATAAATTTAATTTTACATACTTTTGAATATTTATTCGTTAGTTACAGACAAGATCTATTTAGTTCCATAATTAATACAGCTGCACAAAATTTATTTGCATTAATTGACTTCTCAGCTTGTTTTATGAAGCTCCAGTATTCTCTTCAACAAAAATATTATTTCAAGTTTATTCATTTTAATCATTTACAATTTAAAAAAAAAATATTTCAAACAAGTGTGTTTTTTCCAATAATTAATTTGATTAAGAAAATTAAATGATTAATTAAATGAAAATGTTTGTGTTAAGCCTTGTAAAGGACAGTTTTAGCATAAAGGGACTATGTTGTTGAAATATACAGATGCGCACACACATTTGAGAATATACCTTACTTTTGCTTGATAAATTCCACTTTCAGTATAAATAGCACATAACCGAACATTGCAAACATGTTTTTATTTTTACACACAACAAATGGTTTAATTTAAAGTTAAATTAAAGAGCTACCAACAAAGAACTTGGAAATTGTAAAGTTTCAAAAGTATCTGCATAAATAAACATATGTAGATTTTTGCCTAAAAGAAATTGAAAATACACTTACGAAAAATATGTTTAATTGACCCTAATTTTCTACTTGACTGCTATTTTATTGTAAGTTTACCTAAACCTATTGAACGATCATTTTTGTGTGATTAAGTCTATTAGATGAACTTAATTAACAAATTTGTAATTGTAAAAGGGCTTCTCGATGAGGAAAGAGCATCGATGTAAAGAAATTAGTATTAAGATTATTTAAAAAAGGAAAAATCTTATCATAAAAAGCATAAATTGTTGATAAAAGCCACATTTGTGTCCAGACATTCATTATAAAAGTTAGAAATGATGGATTGGTTAAAAATAAATATAAAAGAGGAAGAAAAGGTATTTTGAGTGATGTCGCCAAGAGGAAAATTTTAAAAGAAATCAAGACTGATGCTAAAGTAAGTGAAGTCAAACTTGCTGCAGAAACTTCTCAAATCATAGGCAGAAATGTAAGCTGGAAGATTATAGCTGGCACTGGCGAAACGGGAAATTACAAAATATATTATGTGAATAAACTATATTTAATGGTTTGTAACATGGTTAATTATGTCAATTCGTGCATAATGTTTGATTCACTATTCCTTTGTAGAAAGGTCTTTTTTCCAAGCCATGTTAATTTCAAATCTCGGTATCTTTGCACCTCACGCAAATTCTAAGGTAAATCTAAGGTAAACAAAAAATTGTCTAAAAATCTTTAAAAAGGATTTATTGATGCCATATTTGTTTATTGCATGAACATAATTATGTCACAAACATTCCAATAAAAATATTTAGTGATTGTATATGATACAGCATTACCAGTATTTGTTTTAGATAAGTGTGCAAATATCACAAACAATACTTTTAAGTTATAACCATAACACGCATTTTTGACGTCAAATTGCTCACTTTCCACCTTATTTCAATAATCCGTCTCACGTATATATAATCCCTGTTTCCTAATCTTTGATGACTGTCTTTTTTATTTTTCCAAATTGGCGCATTTCGGAAGTTTTTTTCTGTTTCTCTCTGTGATATTAAACTTCCAGTTAGCTACTACTGCCGCCAAAAAAGTTGAGCCAAACTTGTTCTCAGAAAATTCGCCACGAGAAAAATACTTCAAGGGGTGTGGTTATAATGAATATCAAAAATTTCTTACACTTTTTAAAAATAAATCCTGAGTTAACATGTTTTTCAGGATGAAGCTGTACAGTTATCTGCCTCATGAGATAAGATATTTCCAAAATCTATCTGCGTAATTCTGAACATTGTTGAAACTTGCGAAATAAATTCAAAGTTTAAGAAATCTACCGCAAAAATATTTTTCCCAATATTTTTTTTTAATGATAATTGTTTTGGAAATAATTTTAAGCTCTCCTGATGTATTATTATAAAATTAAATTTTTGATTTTAAAATTTTTAAATATTTTTGAATTTGTTGACTTTTTTTCTTAAATGATATATTCTTATCTGTATAATATACCTAAATATTCGGGAGGTATTTCATTATGTGAGGGTCTGGGCTTCGAAATATTACTTTTATTTGTAGTTATATGTGTTTTTTAGTAGTAAAAAAGATCACTATTGATTTAGCCGGATTGAAAGTCAAGTTGTGTTCTGTTGCAAACTCAGAGAGTACAACCGAAGTGGTGTTAAGGATTGTTTCGATGATATTCACATCTGTGATTTATTTCTAAAAAACGATATCGTCAGCAAAGATTGCAATATCAAAACATTTTAGTTTCCTTTTCTCTACACCGGTCAAAAATAGGGAAATAGAGTAGGTCTTAAAATTGATCCATGGGGAACGTTCTGTCCCAATTTAAAAGGCTCCGAAAAGATCTTCGTACATTTAATTCTAATGGATCTGTGGAACATAGAGTCAACTATCCAAACCAAGGCAGAGAACTCTCATATTGAAAGTGTTATGCAATTTAACGATAAGTTTGTCCTTTGAGACTGTATCAAAAGCCTTAGATAAGTCTAGCATGCTTACAAATACCAGATATTTTACAGAATTATTAAATACTGAAATTGTTTCATAAAATAATTGTTTCTTAAAAGAAGGTGTAATTCATTTTACTTTTTGGAGAGGGAAGACATACATTAGTATTAGCAACTAAAATGGCATTAAATACGCTGTCTTATTTTGCGGCCATGTAACCCTGAAGATAATTGCATTGTACAAAGCTTTCTTTCATAACCGTTTTCACAATTTAGGGCGTCGGGAGAAGATAAAATACCTTTTTCTTAGAATATTGCGATAGATTTATTTCCAGAGTAAGTCTAGAGCTAAATGACTCGTCTATTTGTCAACTGTCCACATTTCTCAATATTCTAAATCTCATCGAGAGAACGGGGATGATTGGCTTAACTCACGACCGAGATACAACTTTTAATGTTCCTGAAATTGAAGCATGAAATATAAAAACACTACTCTGTTAATTTTTTTTTTTTGATAACATGCTTAAGGTGATTAGGGCCTTTCCTTTTCTTCTCGGTTTGGTGGAAAATTATTGTGTGATACCTCTATATAAAAAAACGAGGGGTTTTCTCGCCGCCGCAGTGAACCCCATGGAAGTGCGAGAAGGCTGTTTTACTTTCACTCACCATTAATTCAAGCGTCCAAATTTGGTAGCCAAGCTGCTACTAGATGGTGCCACCTTGAAAAGGCTTTCACATTTGGAAACTTGCCGTGTCTGCAAAAATTAAGTTGCTAAACTGCAGCCCCATTGAAAAAAAAATTCACTTACTTATTGCTTTAGTGGACTTTGCCTCTAAAAGCACTATCGATATTCTTTATTAATCAACCCTACTAAGTACATTGAAAAGAGAAATGAAATCTGTGACGGGCTCACGCGTCTTTTCATTAACATGTCCTTTGGGTTCTTTTGGGGCCAGGATTAATGGCAACTCTTTTCCAACCAAAACCCAAGAAGTGAAACGTGAATATAAGATGAAAATTAGATAGCTTTTAAATATCAGAAATTTGAGTAAGTGAGATGGCAATTTGGGGAATGTTATGATAGAGAGTGATACGATTGTGAAGTGACAGCCAGCGGAGGTTATCCCGAAGATAGAGCCAATAGGTCAAGGTGCATACCATTGCACTCGAGTAAAGACGCAACTCCCTTATGATTAGATCGGCTAACTTATCAAGGTAGGATTGACTACTTAATATTAGGACTTGTGATATTATTGGAATTGAGATTAGGCGGGTTAGATATTGATAGTAGTTCGAGTTACGTTATTTCGGTATAATTGATATTGTGTGTTTGGTCATCGTAGATTCTTTCACACATATTATTATCATCTAATCTGTTAAATTTTAAGTTTAAGTTCTTAATAAAGCCATATTAAGAACATGGATACGTCTAGTTCTTTTGTTAATCCTACACCTCTAGCTCACGCAGATAATCGGGCTGCGGTAGCCCAGTGATTAAGGTATCGGACCATGGCAGGCATGTCATGAGTTCGAGCCCAGTACCACTAAAGACCCGCCGTGTAGGGCAGCGATGCACGTTAAATCTGTCGAGAGCTGAAACGTCCTCCCGTTGGTGTGGTGTGGTAGTTAGGTGAGGGGGGTGCCAGCTCAGGTGTCGTCCACGTCACTTGACCATGGTTCAAAATTACGTGGTCCGTCGCCAAAAGCCCTCGTGTAGCTGAACAGTGCGACGTTAATATTCACTCACTCACGCAGATAATCAAGGAGGGCACCCTAGAGGGGCAATTTCACAAATCTCTTAGCTGATGATAAATGTCAACCTCTCTTCATCTCTAACATCCTCTTCCAGGAGTCTCTTCTATCGTTTTGTCTCGAATTTTTTTTATCACGAATTCGATATCTAGAAACATACCACCTGCTCCTGCTTTCCATCCGAATAGATTGGAAATCACCCTCCCTTGAAGGTTTGTATGGCTTCTACATTCTTCCTCATGGAATATTCGGAACAGTGGTGTTCTGACGCAATTCACACCCCAAACGCATCTCATTTGTACAAATGATAATAGTTGTTCATGTTGCGTTTTTGCATGCTTCCTGACATATGCGTATTTGATAGCTGCTGACGCAACGTCTTCAGCATAGCACAATCTCAGATTTAGGCAAAATATCTCATGGTATACGCATACAGTTCTGAGTTGTACTCTCTCATCAACTGGACAAATCGAATGACTCACTCAAACAGAAAAAGCCGGAGTTGATCAAGAAGAAGTACAGTGTTCCACCAAGATAATGCCAGACCTCATACAAGTTTGGTAACAGCAAAATTTTTTACAGCTTAGATGGGATTTTTCAACTACAACCATCATGTTCTCCAGATCTGGCACCTTCGGATTAATACTAGTTCTGTCCTCTACAAACTTTTTTACATGGTAAAACCTTTACTTTAAATGAGGACGTCAAAAATGACTGAAGCTTCTTTTTTTTTACCAACAAAGGTCAGAGATGAAATACTGCTACTTCCAGAAAGATGATAGAATGTATTGGACCGAATTGGGGAATGTAGTATTATTCAATGCTATAATCCCAGTGATAATATCGTATTTTCTTTTCAACAAAAATATACCCTCGATACAACATGATATATTCACGTAAAGTAGTTAATAAAACAATAAAGGGGTTTTTGAAGGAAACTGTGTAAACATCATTTATCTTACACAATTAAGACTGCCTTCGCTCCAGGTACAATGCAGAATTCAGCAGGGGGTGACCATGACTACTCGGCTACCCCACCCACGTGAGTGAAGGAGTGTTAATCAGCGTCACCTTTTAAAAAGCAACGTGAGGACAATTGGTAGAATGCTCAAGGGGACCGAGCTCACTCGAAGAGGGTTTAGAACTACAAACCGACCCCCCGGAAACAACCACCCCCCACGTCTAGTCTTTATTGAATAAAATCAAAGTTTAGATTTTAAACAGCAGTACGCAGTTAAATTACATAATACAAATTATAGGTAGCTGCACGATATGCATACGTAATTACATAATACAAGTATACAAAGCAAAAATAGTAAGAAGAGTAAGAGAAGCAAAAGAAAAAAGAAATACATTATTCTAGCATTCTTACATCAAAAATAGTAAAATTATCCAATACAAATGCACCGTACAGACCCAAAGACAAAGGAGGAGGGGGGGGGGAAGAAACATTTATATATATGTGAAGGGACCAGGGAGGGCGCCACTGCATGCGCCCTGACATGTGACTCAGTTCGCTTCGCAGGTAGGCGAGTGGCGATCACCAGAGAGAGACTTAGTCGAGAGAGAGAGAGAATGAAGAACTCTAAAAGAGGAGCTTTAGCTATTTGGCAACAACGCGCGTTTAAATGTTTTAGTATAGTATTTGTATTATTATGTAGTACCCCTTTCTCTCTCTCCTTGTTACTGTTAAAAACTCCAATTTTTTTCAACTTATTTTTTCAGTTCACGCCGCCACCTCCTGTTGATACTTCATCTTAATTTGTCCTTCAGGTTAAAAAAAATGATTCAACATTGAAAGGAGGATGATTTTCTTCCTCATTTAAGAATGGCTGTGACAGCCTAGTGGTCAAGGCAACGAACTCGTGGCCGGAGTGTCATGAGTTCGATCCTTGTACCACTGAAGACCCGCCATGCAGAAAAAGCCGATGCACGTTAAATATGTCTAAGCTCAAACGTCCTCCCGTTGGTGTGGTACAGATGTTAGGAGAGGAGGGTGCCAGCACAGGTGTCTTCCTCGTCACTTGACCATGGTTTAAGTTACTTCGCCAAAGGTTCTCGAGTAGTTGAACAGTGCGATGCTAATTAACACTCATTCAATTTTTCTCATTTCAGACCCTTCCCCCCCTTTTTTAAAAACACAAAGGAAGAAAGCAGCAGTAAGAAAACTACTGATGACGGATCTAGTATCTCTGAACCACGGCCAAGTAACGAGGGTAAAACCTCATCCGGAACCCAACTCTGTTAACTTCCACACCACTCCAACATGAGGACATTGAGCCATGGCAGATTTAGCTTGCATCAACCCCTCTACGCGTCGTATTTTCAGAAGCATCGAAACTCGATCCCGCAACCCAACAACTTCATGCGTCCACGTGATATTAAGATGCACCAGAAAAAGAAAGTACCATTACTTAAAAAATAAAAAAAAACCTATTGTACAATACAAACAAAAACCAGAAATGTAACAATTTAAAATTTTTTCTTTTCACGAACTTATTTTTTATTAATATTCAAATACACTTTTAAATTATTATTCATATAACACAGTTTCATAAATTTTCATCATTAATTTGTTGAAATACACACGTTACTGGGATAGAGAAAAACTAATTTAAAAGATATACCTCTCGGAAAAACTTCTAATCAAAACGCCATTCCAAAATATTTCATGATCCCATTTGCTCAAAATAATTTTTTTAATGCTTCGCTAGATAGCTCATACCATGGCAACAAAGAAAAAAAACCCTTCATCACCCCGGATACCATTACTGCCATCTTTTACGGGGCAACTAATATCTTAGCATTGTTTCGTTATTGTAAAAAAAAAATGTAATTAAACTCCCGTATCGTGTCGCGAACTTTCCAACTATTCTAATTTCACGCTGTTATGAACCGATTTTTATTCCCATTTAAAGCAAATATCGATTATTGGGTTCTCATATTTAGTTGAAGATTTCGGGGTTAATAAAAAAAAACCCAATGCCTTGCGGATGTAGAATCTTGTAGAAAGTTTCGTAAATGCTAAATATTCATATTTGACTAATTAAGGGCAGAAGAAATAGAGTTAATTGGTTCGCATTGTTAAAGGAGTGTTCTCTTAATTTTTTTTAAAGTAAGCACCATATCTGATTTCCTTTTTGAGGATCTTTTCTTTGTTTCGATCATTGCTTAATGATTCATTCGTCTTACAGTGTGATACAGTAATTAAGGAACATGAATTTTTATTGGAAATTTAGATCGTGGAAATGTTTAACTGAAGGGAAGATATGATAGTTCTTGAAATTCAAGGGTGTTAAGGGGAGAAAATGACGTGAGATGCTCAAAGCCTTATAGCGCATACTGTACTAAGAGAAACGTGAGAAAAATTGCCGTCCACACATTGTTGGGTATACAATGCTGATCTCTGAAAAAAAAAGTTCAGTGCCCCAAAAATCACCGTTAGAAGAAAGTGTAGCATTGCGGGGTCAAGGAAAAAGCAAGAGATTTTTACAAATGCGTTCCGTGTAGATAGATCTGAAAAAATAACTGATTGATCTTTTACTAACCACTTTAGCGCCGTGGGCGAATATATACGTCTCATTCAGCCAGTGTGTTAGCTTCTCCGGACGTATATATACGTCTTTCCGAAAGTACGATCTTTTCTTTGCCCTGCTATCAGTAAAATTATTCCGAAGGCTATGGAATGCAATAAAATAACCTTGACAGTGTTTGCGAAGGACTTATTTTTTCAGAGAAGGATTTGCTTATATTTTATATTCCTTTTCTTCTCCTCCTCCATAAGGCTGCAGTAGCCCAGTGGTCAAGGTATAGGATCATGGCAGGCATGTCATGAGTTCGAGCCCAGTACCACTAAAAACCCGGCGTGTAGGGCAGCGATGCACGTTAAATTTGTCGAGAGCTGAAACGTCCTCCCGTTGGTGTGGTGTGGTAGTTAGGAGAGGGGGTGCCAGCTCAGGTGTCGTCCACGTCACTTGACCATGGTTCAAAATTACATGGTCCGTCGCCATAAGCCCTCGTGTAGCTGAACAGTGCGACGTTAATATTCATTCACTCACTCTCCTCCCCCATACATTGCATACATGGCCCTGTGAGAAAAGCAATGGCACTGGGTGGTGAATCACATAACTTTTAATCGACAGTTAAGGTGTTAATATTGTATTGTGTAGCAGCACGAAGGAAACTGGTGACAAATCTCGAAATCTGAACGCCGTCAAGTGCTATGGAAGGCACTTAAACTGGACCGACTATTTTCACACTTCCATCAAACGTGAAAACTTTGAGCCCTTGACAGATTTGACATGCATTAGTTCTTATGCATGGAGGGCTTTCAGAGTTGCACTGGGACTCAAAACCAAGATAAAAAAAAAACAACCCCTAGTCACGAGTGCTCCAGTATGACCACTTAACCACAGCTTGAAGATGAAATAAAACGTTGAGAAAATTATCATTCATAGACGAATGATAGGTTTTATTGAAAATGTAGTAAGAGTGCTGAGTGGGATAAGGGAGAGTAAAACTGTGAAGTTGTAAGAGTAATGATATGATTTGTTTTGCAGTGGTAGTGTAATAAAAGTTGTTGTTAATTAAAAGTATTTAATATTGTGACGTCTCTCGCGTTCTTCTTATAACATAACTCCTACGTTCTTTGACGGCCACGATTAATGGCAAAACTTTTCCAACTCAATACCAAGAAGAGAAACAGGGCGAAAATGCAAATAAGATATACTTTAAAAGGATAGAGGGTTTAGTGAGATTGGACGGCAATCTTAGAGATAACTTAGTGCAGAACAGTTCGGAACAAGTGTTAGACGACCTACAACCAAGGAAGAAGGATACGCTCATCTTCATTAAAAATATTAATTATAAGAAAGATTAATAGGGCCTGAGTATTCTTATCTACAAGTAGCCGAATAGGAGAGTCTTCAACCAAGGTAGGAAGGTTACTCAATAAAAGGTAATATTTTGTATAGGAAGTTAGATTAGGCAGATAATTAAATATAATTAAGATAAGTGATCTAGTTGTGCGATCTAACTTGAATATTCAGTTTAATTTGTGGCTTATTCTCACTTAAAGAAAGTTGTTATTTAGAATTAAGTAATTTAAGTTATTCTTAATAAAAGTTGTGTTAAGAATCACAAAATGTCTCATCTTTTAGATAATCCCACACCTCTAGCTTACGAGGATCCCACAAGACATAGCTATCGCAGGATGGCTATGTCACAATATAGGTAGTGAAATTAACAACATGTCCAAAAATTTGTTCTAAATCAAGCATATGTTGCAAACGTGTAAATAAAAAAGTGACCCATTTTCGTAAAACTGCTGATCGATTCAAATGGACAACTATGGAACATTTTCAAATAAATGAATAAAAAATTATAATTACATTTATAGTAGTAAGATTTACAATATCACGCGCGTGCACACTCGCACAAATGACAAATATTCAAATGAAGAAATTTTACAGTTTGTATTATAAGTCAATTATGCTTGTAACATTGCAACATAAGCATATCAGTTAGTACATTATTGAAAATTGAATCTTTAAGTTAAAAGTTTTTAAAATTATATTTTATAAGGATACACGATTTTTTTAAGATTATTTATAAGATTGTAGAGCACTGGATGTTAAAAATTAAACCATATATGGCAGATTTGTGATTGGGTTTAATTAAGCCTCTCTGTTGTGCAATAATTATTTATTATTTTAGGTTACTGCAACAACAAATAAAGTAGTTTTTCATAGCGACCATATTCATTCCTCACTTGGCCTGTTCTGAAGTTGGGTGTTTGCCAGAGGTCACTACTGCTGTTTGTGATTATAGGTCTAGAGCTTTTTAACAAGAATGGTTATAGTGTTATATTATATTTAGATTAAAATGTTAAGAGGGTTCACCCATGTGATGGGTTAAAAAAAAATCAAAAAAATTTCTTTTTCATAAATTGCTTTCTTGACATGTTAAGAATGCGGTGGTAAGGTGATTTTTTAAAATTCGAAGGCGTTATAGAGAAAAAGATGTTAGAAGAGTAACTGTTCGTAGCCCTAAGATTTGCATTGTTTTAATCACTCTTGAAATTTAAACGTGTTTTTCTCAAAATTGTGTTTTTCGAACTTTCCTCCATTATATCTCAAGAACGATTTGATCAAATAACTTCAAATTTATAGAGTAGACTCAGCACAAATATACGCACCCAATGAGCTACGATCATTCCAAAATTCAAAATATTTCTATTTTTTTATAACAAAAACATAAAAAAACCCATTAAAAAAAATTCGAAACTTTCTTCGGAAGTCTACCAAAAATACAATTTTTGATCTTTTCAGCTGGGTATAGTTCATTCGGTGCATTTAAGCTTATAGATTGAAACGCCGTTATTTTTTTTATTTCAGATTAGACAATCGTCCCGAATCGTGGAGGAAGTGAGTGTCCGTTATTTCGAGACGGGTGTGTTCAGAACGCTATAACTCACTTTCTATTAGATATTTTTGGCTAAACATTTATAATATATATAAATAAATGATAAAAAAAACTTAAAGTACTGTATCTTTTTACTGGTCGTCAAAAAACAAATTCCCTAAGAAAGCTTGTGACATAGCCATCTGTCGATAGCTATGACGTGGGTGTTCCGCGTAAGTTAGAGGTGTGGGATTATCGGAAGGATGAGACATTCTATAATTCTTAATACAACTTTTATTAAGAATTTAACTTAAATTACTTATATAACGAACAAACTTATATTAAGTGAGAATAAACCAAAGTATACCGATTAAATTAAGTCAGATCACACAACTAGGTCACTTATCAAAAGATAATTAATTATCTACCTAATCTCGCTTTCTATATTATACTAGCTTTCGGAATATAATCCTCCTACCTTGGTTGAAGACTCTACGATTCTGATACTTGCAGGTAGATTGATGTACTCGTGTGCAATTGTTCCTCTTTGTAATTATTAAAGAGGGTGGGCGTCTCCTTGATTGAGTAGCCGTCTAATCTCACTTCCACTTGTTCCACACTAAGCTTTCTCTAAGATTACCATCTTTCTCACTAAACTTTCTATCCTTTTAAAGGATATCTTATTTGCATTGTTGCTTCGTTTTTCCTCTTGGAATTGGGTTGGAAAAGTTTTGCCATTAATCGTGGCCGTCAAAGAACGTAGGAGTTATGTTAGAAGAAGAACGCGAGAGACGTCACAAGCTTAAAAAAAAGGTCGTCACATGGGTGAACCCACTTAAGATATCCGACTACGTTCGGAACCGTGATTTATATAAAAAAAGCACATAAATGGATAATTTTCATGATATTTAATGTCACTTAAATTATACTACATGTATAAAATTGTTTTAAGGACATTTGGACAAAAAAAAAAAATTATTTAAATACAATATTTTCGCAAAAAATTAACTTAGAATAATCTTTTTTTCAAAATGTTCTCCATTTGTTAAAAATGCTTCTATTATAATAATATGTTGCCTGTATATCTCAGAACTCTTTACAGAGGCTCAACTATGATTTTTAAAAAAATTCACATTATTTTCAGAGTTACAACCCATTAAAATAATTATCAGCGTTTTTTTCTGAAAATTGCTCCCCTCTGTTATCGTAAAATATGGATAAACCTACTTCTAAGTTATATATTTCAAAAATTCTAGTTGAGCTTTTGTAGAGAGGTCTTAGCGATATACAGGCAAAATATTATTCTAATAGAAATATTTTTCACAAAAGGAGAACATTTTGAAAAAAAAAATATTCTAAGTTAATTTTTTGCCAAAATATTTTATTTAAATAATTTCTTTTTGTCAAAATGTCCTAAAACAATTTTATGCATGTATTGTAATCTGAGTGACACTAAATATCATGAAAATTATCCATTTATGCGCTTTTTTAAAATACGGTTCCGAACGTATTCGGATACTTTTAAAAGATTACGCTAAAGAATTCTTCTAGTTTTCAGTTTTACATGACGAACTGTAAGGGCTACGAGAAAAAAAAAATGATTTAAAAATCATTGCATTACGTTTCAACCACTTTATAACAAAAAACAGAAACATTTTCGCAATATTTTTAACGTTAACGAAATAAAATATATTCTTGATACGATTTTCTCAATCATTCCAGAATAAATATCAGCGGAAGACAAAATTAAATCGAATGAAAGCCTTTTCACCTTTCCGGACCCACTTGGGATTGAGTTTCCGCAGTTTCTACGATATCTGATTTTCTGTAATGTTGTATTGATGCTATTCATTGACAAACACAGAGCAGCTCCCTTTTATACACCAAGATGCTGTGATAGGATAAGAATCCTTTCTTTCTCCATTTCTTTTTATCCATTTCAAGAAGTACATCACCAATCTGATCTGATTTTATACCTCGGAAATGAAGACAGAATCCACGAATGTTAAATGAATTACTAGATGAAATATCTTTTGAAAATTACCCACAGTAAATCCTCTTATCTTAAGAGAAACATCCTAAATCAAGTCAGTTTTGCACAAAGCCAGAAAATGAATATTTTTATGTAGTTTCGTGGCATAGAGGAACCATATATTGAACGATCAATAGTTGCTAAACGTAAAATGTAGGCATATGTTTCATTTATATTAGAAACCAATCGCATTTCATCATTTTAATGTTAAGGCAACCAGGACATCATACACATGCAAAAAATCAATTTTTCTAAATTTTAGTATTTAAAAATACTGTACATATATTTCTGAATCTAAAAATATATAATACTCATATGTTCGTTGATAAAATAACCATAAACATGAAAAAAGTAATTGGCAAACATGTAAACAAACGTTTACAAATGTTTAGTTTCTGCATTTTTTCTGCAAAGCCTAATTTTTTGTTTTTAGGTACACTTTTTAAAAAAATTATTGTTCTGTATGATTCAAAATTCCTTATACTTGTATACAGGATACCTGTGCATATAGTGAACTTATTTTTTTTTAAGTCGAAGTAGTACATAGTTTTTTAAAAAAATAGTTTTATGTATGAAAAAGGGGGAAAAGTAGAAATTTTCAAAATTACAAAGCTCTATAATTTTTTAAAGAAACTATCTTGATATTTTACTAAAAAAATAGGTTCACTATATTTTGTGCATTGTTTTATATATGTGAAAAAAAAAAGATTCTACATATTTAAGAGATAGGGGCGACCGGGGCAAGATAACGAATGTCTTAATTTTCCGTTTTCCGCTGGGTAGCAGGATCAACCGAACACATTCTATTGGCAGTTCGTTAAATAATAGTATAGAGAAGGTGAAATTGCCATTTTTGTGTTAGTTGTTAAGCTTTGATTGTTTACTACTGCCGCTATATAACTTTTCGTCATGTGTAAATAAGCTCTGCTACAGATACAAGTAAGATATATCATTTTTATTTAATATTTATGAGTAACTTAAATTAAATACTACCCATTACCATGAAAAAAAAAATGTCAATCCATCTCCTTCCTTCATAGCAATGAAAACGAATATTTTTAAACAGGCAGTCCGGGGCAGGATGACGAGCTCGTCATTTTCCCCGTGTTTTGGAATTTATTAAACTATGTTGTTCCTTTTATTAAATCCTATAAATGCTTGTTTGTCTGTGTTTTTGTCCGCTCGACCTTGCGCTTCTATCTCTTCTGGATCTAAGGGGTGTATCGGACAACTTTATGGTCACTCATCCAGGACAAACTATCACAGACAAAAATATTGGTGAGCTTTTGAGCACCGATTACTTTAAAGCAGCTACAATTGGAAATGCCGTTATAAGGTTTAAAGAATGTGGGATCTAGCCTCATAATCCTCTTGTGTTTAGCAAACATGACTTGGCTGCTGCAAAAACTATTGACCATGATGTTGTTGGCGATGCAACTGAGAATAATAGTGCTAATCCTCCGACCCTAGTAGTGGAAAACTAACATATAAATCCTCCAGAAGAATCAGAAATTATGGAAAATGCCAATTCCAATGTACCAAAGAAGCCTGTTAGTGTTTTTTATTTCAAATCATTGCCTAAAGTAACACAATGTGAGAAAAACAGAAAAAGCAAAAAAGTGAGCTCAAGCATTCTTACAAGCACACCCGTCAAAGAAATATTAGAATAAAGGGAAAAGCAGAAGGAAAAACAGGCATCTTTAAGAAAACAGAAAAGAGAAGCTCGCGAAGCTAAAAAGGGAGTAAAAAAAAACGCAAACTAAGTTCCTGTAGGCGCCTAAGTCTATAAGATACAGACCCAATATAGTCCAGTTGTATTAACTTCAAAAGATGGTGTTATAAAATATCCTGCTTGTGAAGAGGAATATTGTGACCCTCTTACAGAAGAATGGATCCAGTGCTGTAAATGCCAAGAGTGGTGGTATGAAGAATGTTCCAATTATGAAAATGACATTTTTATTTGTGACTATTGTTAGCTACACAAGTAAACACTTCAACATTACGTTACAATGCATTACGCTTAGTTTGATACTTTGTAAGATGTAAAAGCTCAGTCATCATTTGATAAACCATGTAACATATTCAAAAGATAAAATATGTTCAACCTTTTTTAGTGTTGTCATCTTGCCCCAAGGCCAAAGTCATCTTGCCCCAGTACTGGGGCAAGATGACAATTTGCTAAGGTTCTGAAAAAATAAAATTATTCTTTATTTTTTTTATTTGAAAAATTAAATGGCAATATATTTAATACTACAAAGGCATACTCTAACACTTCAATTAAAAATGTTTTTTTTTACCTTTAAAAATAAATTAAGAAACATCAAAAACTGTCAACGTAGTCATCTTGCCCCGGTCTCCCTTACTTTTTTTTAAAAAACGGTACCTAAACATAAGCATGTATTATGAGATCCCAAAACTTAAGTCCAACAAAAATTAAATGAAAAACATTTTTTTTTTTTAACTAAAAATTATTTTTGTATTTATACAGAATGATCAAAATATTTCTTATTAAGATTACAAAAAAAATCTAAATTTTATTGAATATTTTTAAAGATATGTCCCATAAACAAAGATTCTGTCCTGGTATCCTTAATGTCTATAAGCAATGTAGGTGACCCTGTAGTACAATATGTTATTGTTATATCAACATTAGTTTTTGCAGATGATACTTTACTTAAAATTAGATCTGAAAACGTTAAAAGTCAATTAAACACTTAACTGGGCCCCCACCTCGTTTGAGAGGTTACAACTATATGTGTGTCACGGAAAACGAGCGATGACGAGTCTTCTCGTCAATTACAGAGTAAAAATATCGCTGTAAAATGTTGGATAAAAAAAATGGGTTTATTTTATAAAATTGCAAATTTAATCACTTACACTTATTTATTTGGTTAACATAAACACATACTATATACATATTACTGACTTATATATACACATGCGCAAATATACACATCAAGTTGGCCGTACTTGAAAAAACACTATTATAAATCAACTTCCTAACTTTTGCCTTTTAGGCAAACAAATAAAAACATTATAAACGCACATAAAAAAAATTCGTTATGCTAACTTATACTCTGTTTCAGCCGGTGATTATTGGGACGCATGTGTTCATCTTAAATTTTTAATATATACATATTTTTTTTTATCTGTTTTACTCTGGCCTGGCCTCAAAATATTCCAAAAATCTTGAAATTTGAGAATAGCTTGGGGTTGCTACTTCTTACGCACGACGTGTATAATCATCACGACAAAATACTTAAACTTCTCCATGACGAGTATACTCACATCAATCACAGTTAATTGGTTAAAAGAACAAACATATTTTTATAGAATTCTGAGTCAGCTTATTCTAAAGCGGAGTTTTTCAAAGATTTAAAATTTTTTTAGATTATCTCAGATATGCTAAGTGTGATAAATAACTGGTTTTTTTTAATTCCAAGAGAATATACCCCAACACTCATAATTTTGGTTAGATTCCTAGAAATAAAATAATTTAATAAGTTTCTGTAGTGTTTAATTATAAATTAAATCAAATTATTTTTTCTTCCAGTTTTTTTTTAGTTCAGTTTAAAATAAAATGGTCTTAATTTGTGATATAAAAAAATGCGTCTCTTGAAACGCTAATTTTCCGAATAAAACACAAGTTACTTTTTTAAGAATACGCGATGAGAGTTTAATGCAAATTGAAACAAAAATAAATGCTAGTAACCATTGGAGAATTAAAAG
Organism: Trichonephila inaurata madagascariensis; assembly: GCA_019973955.1. Classification (NCBI taxonomy): domain Eukaryota; kingdom Metazoa; phylum Arthropoda; class Arachnida; order Araneae; family Nephilidae; genus Trichonephila; species Trichonephila inaurata. Next base: position 39,073 of record BMAV01023756.1, read on the forward strand.
CATAGAGAAGTACTTCATCCTACATTTTCTGGCATTATTTCCCTTAAAATGAGCATCTGAAACAAAACACAGTAATCATTACTGATCTCTTATTATGTTAACTTTTAAGTCTTTAACGAGAAAGTTTTAATTATTTCCCAACAAAACGTTTTGGAATATTAATTTTCAAGTAACGGCTCTCGAACTGTTGAATTTAAAAAAAAACTCTAAACTCAACTCTACATGTAAAGACATCACTTTTCATTAGTTAAAATTGAGACTTTTATTTGGATACCGTCCTTATTGTATCCTCATTAGAGGGAAGCTCATTTAAAAACAAAAATCGCATTATCAGAAACACGGTTACAGATAATAATTAAGCATCGAAAAATGTTCTATTAGAAGAGCCCCAGGCGTTCGTAAAGTGTGAATCAACAATTCTTGTTCGGTGTTTCTCTGGTGAAAAAGAAATGTACGTTCAACGAAAATCCATCGTAAGAGAGATATTTCTTTGTGATTAAATTATTATTGGCCAAGTGAGATTTTATTTTCATTCGAATTTTAATTAAGCTGAATATATAAAACCAGATTGACTGTATATTAAGCTAAATAAACAGTGTTTTCGTGTTGACTTCCTACACAATCAATCCTTTAAATGTTAAAAGTTTTCAGCAGGAACCGAATCCTCTTACAGACAAGATAAGTTTAACTATATAACTCTAAATTTATGTATTTTTTTAAAAATTTTAACATCTTAATTTATTATCCATTTAACTCTTTCATGCGCTGAATTTTTGACAAAAATAATGCATTAAAAGGTAAATAATTAGAAATATTTTAGACAGACCTCACAAAACTATAATTATTGAACAAAAGGTGGTACATACCAATAATATTAAACTCTTTTTCAAATAAAGGGTGTCCAAAGTTTTTAAAAATAGGTGGTACATATTTTGTACCACCACGCTCCAAGCAGCATGATAGTTCTGAAAACAGGATTTTTTCCTCCTTAAGCACAATGGTAGCTTTACCTAGTTGTTTTATAGCTGGAAAAATAAGTAAATACACTTTTTCATCTTATACTGTTATTCATCCTATGTATTAAAACATTTTTCAGTTTTTCCTTATCTAATTAATAATAGTTTATAATAATAATCTATCTAATTAATTTTATAGTTTAGTCCTAATTTACTTAATGTTAGTTTTATATATAATTTTAAATATTCTATTATCTATACATTATTCTATTTTACCTAGTTTCTATTTAGTCAACGTGTATAATACACAAGTGCATTAGTTGTATTTATTTTTTCCTGAGAACGAATTAAAAAGCTTATTCTGGGACATTTGTATAATTTTGTATGTACTATTATTTAATAATTATTTTTTTTAAAAAAATAACTTAAAACAAATCTATGTGGCACAATAAACATGCCAATTATTACGAAAAAATAAGCGGAATGCATTTTGTATTTGTAAAGAAGATGGCCTTCAACAGCGTGGTGGTACATATTTTCACACTAGCAATGCACATGTGAAGAACTAATTATTGTAATATTGACTTATTTAGTTGCATAATATATGTACTTACCTGATTTGTATCAAATATCACAAGAATCACATTCATTTACACTTAGAAATGCACAACACAGTCACTTCCAAAAAAATACCACTCAACAGACTCACAGCTGATCAAAGAATGAACTGCATAAACCCAGTGCTTCTCAAACTTTCAATATTCGCGATAATCATTCAATCATTATTTTCATCGCCCCCCCCCATACAATAACGATGCATTGAATTCAATAATACTATATTTTGAAGCTAAACCTACAGTTTGAGTTTTACCTCTTCAGTGCCACCGGCGTATATAAACGTCTCACTCAGTCAGTGTGCAATATGCCCCGGACGTATATATACGTCTTTCCGAAGTACAATATTTTCTGTGTACTGCTATTGATAAATTTATTCCGAAGGCTTTGGAATGCAATAAAAGGAGCTTGATTGTCTTTGCGAAGGATTTACTTGTTTCAGATTATTTGTTTCCTTATTCCGTTAACCTCCGCCTTCCCAATAGTCCAGATACGCTCGTTTACGTATAAAACGGTGGTATTGGGGAGCGAATCGCGTAATTTTTAACCGGCATTTAAGGGATTAATTATAAACCGTATAAATTCTCAAGATAGGTGCTAATTTTTGTTTTTAATTTTATATATGATAAGCCTATGGGGACACTGATGACTATTAAACTTGTTCTTAACGTAGTATCTTTAAAATGATTATAAATATATTAGTACTGCGCAAAGAATTTTATAAGTGTAAATGTGTATTTTTTTTTTGGTTGTTTGCTTTTAGTATATTAATAAATTTTTCAAACAATCTTTTGTTTTCTACTTTTCAATATGCTCGCGCCCCCTTGTAGGGCTATCCCGCCCACTTAGAGGGGCGCACCCCACAGTTTGAGAAACACTGGCATAAACCCATTGTAAACAATTAGCTCCCGACTTCTGCTGGAAACTTAAATAACTGCGATGAGTTGACTTCCATGGTGGTTCAGAAAATGTACCATCCGGCGTCAATTTCTAAGGCATTCAAACAAGTGGTACGTTTTATGTACCACCGCACAATAAACGAATAAGAATTGGTGGTGCAACGTATGTAACACCAAGCGTGAAAGAGTTATATGTATATTGTTTATAGTAATTTATCAACACGTCCTTATATCCTTTTCCAGAATAAAGTAGCTATTAAAATATTGTTTGGTGAAAACATTTTATATTTCCTTATATATTACTAAGCCGTCGGCTTCTGCACCTAAGGTTGCGGGTTCGATCCCGTCCAAAGTCAGTGGATTTTCTTGATGCAGAAAATCGACAGCGGCCATGTCGTATGATTATGCAGCATGTTAAAGAACCTTAGGGGTACTCTAGGCAAAATAACATCCTAGTACATATTCGTATCGTCAGAGTTCAGGTGCCTCCCTCTAGGGAGGAAACAGGGTGTCAAAATTACCTGCGGTGATTGGAATCCACCAATATGGTGCCGCACTAAAAAGAGATACCAGCTTTCCGTGATGTATTAGGTAGATTGATGAACTCTGTTAATAACTGTTCGTAATCTGCTATTAGAAATAAAATATATATATATATTATTAAGCCAGGTAGATTTATTTAAATGTAATATATTGGTTTAAAATCACATTTGCTATTTATTTCTAGCTAATAACTGTTTCCGTGGCACTTTTGTGTCCCGCCAAATTAGTTTTAAAATCTAAATTATTCTCTGATATAACATTATTTACCAAACTGAGATATAGAAAAGTTTGATTGGTTTCGTAATTCATTTGTAATAACGGACGCGCATCTTTACATGAATTAACTTTGAATGAAGGAGGAAGACGTAATTTCGATCTATATATAAAAATTGAGATTTAATTTCAAAACATTCGAAAGAGTCCATTAATTCATTTTGGATTAAAATTAGATGCGATTATCCCGTAATAGCCAAAAATGCTTTAAAAACATTCTTACAATTTTCTACACATCTTATTTGTGTAAATGCCGATTTTCAGCAGTAATAAATAAAAAAAATTCGGAAAGAAAAGTAATAATTAGTAGTAAAGTAAAAGTTAAATGTGTAGCTGACGAAACAAGAGTAGCATCGTTATTTTTACAACCAAATAAATAATAATAATAATAAAAAAATTAAAAAAATTAAATTTTTTTTAAAAAATTAAAAATTCTCAAGCTTAAATTTCATATTTAATGTATCTCTATAATTAATTTGTAATTAATTACTCAATTAACATTTTGTCGTATTTTCTGTTCATATTACTTAATTTAACATTGAAAATTATTATCAAAAACTATTTTACATAGTATATTGCAGATTAATAAAATTTTGTCTAAAACTTCTTTTACAGTTAGTGTGCAGCCAAATTTTGTGAAATTGTTTTCTGTTACAGTACGCTTTTAACAAGTAATATATATATATATATATAAAGTCGATTCCTACTTAGATCAACAAAGGAAACTTTTATTTTAGCTACTTTTTATTAAATAGTTACAATTAATATGAATATGTAAATACATAGGACAGAATCACAACATTAAGTGGTTATTAATTTTTATTCATTATCACTCAAGTATCGTATTGTCATCCAAAACAATCGTGTCTATAAAATTTCAGTTCAACTCAGCGCTTTAAAGTGTGAGAAGAAAACCTTTTCAAGTTTTGACACAAGTTGCCAAAATGGTCGCTAAGTCGCCAAAAATGATGCCAACGTGACTGTATTTGTAACTCTTTGAATAATTAGTTTTAATCAAAAAAAAAACAAGTCGAGAATCACTGGTGTAGAATTTTGCTGTTCTTATCCATTCTAGAACACACAGAACCTACTTTTCCCTTTTAGCTCAAAAGATTAAGAATATTCTTCAAAATGTTCCATTGCCATTTAAATTTTCAAATGACAAATACATGTCAACAGTGAATTTTGTGCCTTCCCGTCCGTTACCCTTCGTGTTTGTGTTGAAGGATTATTTATTCAAGACTAGTTTTGGATGGAGAAAATAAGTGGAATCAGCTAAAGAGGAATGAATTGATGGTGGCATACGATGAGAAACGCACGATTTTTCTTTTGATTCGGAGGAACGGAAATCCTGCTTCTCGCAACAAGACGGAAAAGTAGTTCGCTCACTTTCAATCACGATCCCGTTTTCTGATCGAGTTCTTTATTTCATTTGCATTAACGTATCTTAAAATATTTCAAGATGCGAGTTATTGGGTTGTAAAATTAAAACAAATTGCGTGCTTGGAAATAAGAGATAAATACTTAAAATTGAGAAAATTCTTTTAAAGTTATCATACGATTGATTGCAAGATATCAAACCAAAAATATAAAGAGAATATAGTGGATTTATTTAGTTTTACCATCCCAGAATTAAAAATTCATGATCGGGAAATAATGTTAAATAACTGTTTCAATCATACAAATAGTAATACAGAATTATTTACAAATATGTGTCAAAGGAAAATTTTTAATTCCCTTTGTGTTTTAGTTCTGTGTTTATTTATTACGTAATTATTTAAACATGTACTACATAAAAACTTTACTTAACATTTTCTACACATAGAGACTTTACTAAACATTTACTACATAGAGATTTTACTTAACTACATAGTCTCTCGACTTTCAATACTGTCGAGCCAATTTTCAACCATAATTTTCATCACGCCCTCCCCCCCCCATACGATAAGAATGTATTAAATGCAATAATGCACTTAAACGTAAAACCTACAATACGACCCAGGTGCTCAACATACACCCTCGCATCGCAGGAGGGGGGGGGGGGGGGG
>BMAV01023756.1:60256-79775 GCA_019973955.1 Trichonephila inaurata madagascariensis
GGCGCGAATTATTTTAGGTTGGCGATAATTGTGCCATCTTGGTAACCCTACTTTGATACACTAGATATGGTAAACCTATTTCTGGAAATTTCGTAGTTTGTCGGCGGGCATTTCGAATTTCATTTTGTTTTGGGGAACCGGGCTGGAATGGTTGTGTGTGTGAAGGAATATATCTTAGAACTTTTTACTTTGTTGAATGTGAAAGGTTAGAAAGAATTGATTGAATAGTGCATGAAGAAAGGATTTATTGCTTAGAGTTATGAATGTCCTAAATGTAACGATCGGCATGATGTAACATGGTCGACAATAAAACGCTTTCTTCAAAATTGCACCAGCCACGCCGAAGATATGTTCGACCATTACCTCGCAGAATAAAAATAGCGGTGCTCACACGATCATTCACTTAGCGATGAGACCTTCAAGACTTTTTTAAAATCAGTCGTTACGCTGAACCCTCCACTCAGAAAAGATCAGCAGTAAGAAAATAAGTGCTGTTCTTATATTTTTTTTTAATCTTGAATGCTTAATTTCTGTATTCACTTGGCGACATCTCGTTCTGACTTGGCGCTTTTTTCGTTTTTTCGCCAAGGGTGTGGGCTCTCCTAGGATTTTACCTCTGTAAATAATAGCTGTGGGATAAGAATATTTAAATACATCAATATCACGCTACCTTTATTTATCTTAGACGCCACACCACCTGTATGGTGCCACACTAAAAAGAGTGATACTAACTCTCGGGGAATGCACTAGGTCTGTAATGGTAATTACCGATCCGCAGACCTATTAAAAAGAAAAAAAAATCTCTAGAGCTAATTTCCTAATATCCAGAAACTGAATAATCAATCTCAAGCATGGATAATAATTAAAAGCATTTTTTTTATAAAAACAAACTTATCAACAAATTGCTAGCTTGAGAAATATATGCGTGTGAGGTGTGTAACAATGTTAAATCTCAGCTTAGGAGAAACAGATAAAAGTGAGTGAGTGAGTGAGTGAATATTAACGTCGCACTGTTCAGCTCCATGAGGGCTTTTGGCGACGGATCTCGTCATTTTGAACCATGGTCAAGTGACGAGGACGACACCTGAGCTGGCACCTCCCTCTCTTAACTACCACACCACACCAATGGGAGGACGTTTGAGCTCTCGACAGATTTAACGTGCATCACTGCTATACATGGCAGGTCTTTAATGGTATTGGGCTCGAACTCATGACATGCCTGTCATGATCCAATACCTTGACCACTGGGCTACCGCACTCCCCGAGAAACAGATAAAACAACCGATTGTAACTAGGGAAACAGATTTGATTTTTGTAAGCTATACTAGAGCTATTGGTGACAGACCTCGTAATATTAAATATCGTACAAATGACGTATGAACTGGCATTTCTCTCTCCATACTTCCACACCATGTTAACGTGAGGACTTAAAACCTCGGCAGATTTAACGTGCATCAAATCCTCTACGCTGTAGGTCTTCAATGACACCAGGACTTGAACTCAAGACTAGGCAGCTCTCGAATAACAATTTAATAAACATTTTAACCTCTCGATATAAAAATGGATGTTCGTGAAAATGAAAGCGCTTCACTCCAACCCCTTTCAACTGATCACTATGAAAATTAGCATGTTTATGTGTTTTTTGTGGAGAACGCTTTTGTGCTATAATCTTAGTTTCAGCTCCCCTCCAGTTGGCGCTACAGCATATCAACTTCTGTACCGTTCAAACAATTGCCAAGTTTACAACATGGTCACTAAAAATGAAGCCAACTTGCCTCTATCGCCAACATTTCGCCATGTTTTCATTGAATCGCCATTATAATGTAAAGAAAGGCGTTGCTTGCGAATATTACAATTTTAACATTAAATAAATGCAACAGAAAGTAATATTAACGTATTACACATCCAGATGTAAATTATGCATATTATTTTAAGCGTTCATTACGCAAAATTTGTAACAATGTATTACTTTTGCTAAACAGAGATCAGCTTATAGGAAGGTATTTTTAAAAATCGATTCACAAGAGAGTTACGGGGGAAAAATACTGTTTATCAGCTATACAGACTTAAAATTTAACAAATATGGTTTTTTCTTCAGCTGATGTATGTAAAAAGGTTTCTTTGTTTAATTGGCACAATTAACGTAAAATTAACTCATTAAAAACTTCTTTATCCTTCAATCTGTATAGTTTAATTTTTCAATTCACCCGTGCGAAGAACTGGTATACCAGCTAGTATAATATATATCTACACATATAATCCCTCAATTAAATACTATAATTACTAAAATTCTAATTTAATGCTAAATAATTATGTAAGATTATACTAAGGTAGTACAGTTAAACTAGAATATATAAAGCCGCAGTAATAAAATGAACCCTCAGATTAAGCACCAAAATTTCTATATTAAGGAGAGTTTCAAGAGGCGCTATCCTTCCCATTTATTTGCTAATTATGTTGAACTAAAATAAGAAAAATTGCAGTTTGAAGTTTCTTTTTGGTAAAACTAAAATTTATTTTGAAAAATATACAACCCCATAAACCTACAGTATAAAGAAAAATGGAAAAGTGCGAAAATTAGTCAAAAGTTAAAAAAAATAATATTCAAGATTTTCTATAAAGATTCAAAACAATGGTGGGAAAAAATAGCATTTAAGGATAAAACTGTCCATAAAAATTATTCAAAGAAAGCAGTAGTATACTGTGCTTAAAAATGCGGAACTTTATATATTTGTACTATATTACGTTATGGTTTTTTTTTTTTTTTTTGAGTTAATAATAAACATAGTGATGATTTTCACGTGTAGACAAGGAAAATCATAACTATAAATTAAAAAAAATGACTAAAAATAATATTTTTTTAAGTAATAAAAAATATGACTAGAATAATAATAAAAAATCAATATACTGACCAACTATTCCTTTTTTAAAACTAAGACTCAATGAGAAATGCTGTTAAATCAATTTTATTGAATGAAGTTGAACTTCTTCCACTGCTGATTCTTTAACTGGATCATGTATTTGAAGTGCATTATTTGCGCATTCAGTATTCTTCTAATTAATAGTGTTAAAATTACGTAAACATGTCCACGGTTAACGGTTAAGTGCGAACATTTCGAAAAAAAAAAGATTATTGTAACGCCAGAGAGAGCTTCCGGCAATCATTAATTGCACCAAACCTTTCCATGTGTTGTGGGTGGATGTGCATAGAGCGGAAACTCTTCATAAAGCTGATTTTTCTTCCAGTGGGTGACTAAGTGAGTACAACACGTAACTGTGTAATATCGATGGAATGCTTTTATGCTTGATTATGATTTGGAAAATACATCAAGGGGTTCTGCAGGCAGAAAGGTCTCTGATGCTGTCCTTTTGTTCAAAATAGGTATGTTTAAAGATTTGTTTATCTCAGAAAGTTTTTCCTTCCTCTCCTAAAGAACTATCAGGTAAGAGCAAAAGTTTAATCCATTTTTTACGGTAATTTGTGTGTATTCTCATCATTACTATCTAAACATTCTTGACATCTTTTTTGTGAGTGAGTAGGCGAATATTAACCTCGCACTCTTCAGCGACACGAGAGCTTTTGGTGACGGACCGTGGCTACAGTAGCCTAGTGGTCAAGGTATCGCATCGTGGCTGGCACATGTCATGAGTTCGAGCCCAATACCACTAAAGACCCACCGGGTAGGGGATCGATCAAGTAAAATCTGTCACGAGCTCATATGTCCTCCCGTTGGTGTGGTGGGGTAGTTAAGAGATGGGTTGCTAGCTCAGGGGTCGTCCTCGTCGCTAGACCATGATTCGAAATTATGAGTTCCGTCACCAAGAAAGTAAGTGAATATTAACATCGCACTGTTCAGGTACACGAGGGCTTTTGGCAAAGGACCTCGTCAATTTCTTGAAGGTTAGTATAACTTCAAAAGTAAACATTATTATACCAAGTAAAATTAACCCATGATCACTTGCGCGGGGTGTTCTGTACACCGCAGTAACAAGAAAATCCTCCCAGGATTCTAAAAAGAATGCGCAGAGCCACAACTTTTTCTGCAGCTGCACATTTTAGGTCATTGAAACTTCAGGCCTGATGCAATCCTTCTTTCTCGAACGATTGGAATGTAATGACCTTCAAAAGTTTATCTGGGGGGCTGAGAATTCCCGTGAGAAGTTGAGCATATGTATACAGTCCGCTCTGAATGTTTGGAAAATGATTAAAATATTATTTTTCGAGACTTTCTACAATCATTATCTCATTAGTTATAAAGTATATTTATTACTGGTATATACGTTTTATATATATACTGGTTTATGAAAAAATATAAAATTATGTGTTTTAAAATGTGTGAAAATTTTGTATGTTTAGTTTGAACTAATGTTAGTCTCATTTGTATGCAATACATTTAATAATTTTATTTGTATAATACAAAAAACATCTTGTACTTTATAAATATGTATCATAATGACTTAATTTTATTTTCATAATTAAATACACGTGTTTAAAGTTTGGGGTGTTCTCTACACCCCGCGAGTAACGATGGTAGCAAAAACAGGCGCGAGTGACCGCGGGTTAATTTTGTAAATTTTGATCAATTTTGTGTTTTAGAATCCTGCGCGGTGTAAAATACTGATTTTTTCATATTTTTGAAAAATTGTCCAATTTGTATTTCTTTATACATTTTTAAATTTTTTCTCAAATTCTCTGAAAATTTGAGAAATGATGTAAATATGCATGATTATGTGGTAAAAATGTCAAATTATTGTTTTATTTCATTGCTAAGTTACATTGGTTTGAAAAATGATTTTTTTTTTCGAGTGCATGGATATTGGCTAAGGGTCCTGAGAAGCCTTAAACTTTCACACTAGGCTAATGTGAGGAAATTAAGTCTCGATGGATTTAATGTACACCACCTTCTCCACATGATAAGCGTTCAGGGGTACTAAAACAAGAATCCGTTATTCGACATAAGCAAAGCCAGCTACGAATTCACGACCATGAAGGCTCGGCTACTACGGTTACAGAGTAATACGTAACAAACAGTGCTTTCTGGTAAATAATTCTATGTTTTAATAATTCTGATATTTATTGAATACGGAGTGTCCTAGGATTACATGGATAAACTTTAAGAGGGGATAAGAGATATCACAAGCATTCCGACTGGCATAGCAATACAAGGTCAGAAACGTCTTCGTTCGGTGCTAGAGGGTGTAGTTTACAAGAGTATTTAAGTAAACAGACCAGCATTATCGCCCTTATTTGAGCTGTCATCACTAGCAGAGGAATATGGAATGTTTTACGAACACGGAGCTGGCAGATATGCACTTAATTTATGGTTTGGCAAAAGGAAAAACACGAGGAGTAGAAAAGTTGCACCGTGAAGGTACCCGCAGAGAAATGCACCGAGCCACCGGATGTTCGCTAATTTTCATCACTATTTGTGGGGTTATGGATTATTACGAATTTGTAGGCATAGTGAGGGTGGGCTACAAGTGACTCGAATTCCATCATAGAACAAAATATGTTGCTATACCGTTCGAAAGATTCGAAGTACCAGCGTATGAGTCGTAGCTGTTGCTGTAGCAGGTGAGGGAATGTTGAGTTTTATGGCGCAAGAGTCGAATTCGGCTATACTGCGTCTAACATTCATTAAAATATTAAGACCATTATAAAATATATATAAAAAAATATTGAAAAGAAAACACTATTTCAGTAGCACAAAGTAAAATCACGATTAAAAAACCAATTCATAAGATAAAACATACATTTTGGTGAAGGGGTCTAGCCCTCTCACCGACTAAATTAAAACAGAAAGAAGCAATATTAAAATTGAAATCAGACATTTAATATATAGATTTAAAAGTACTATTTTTAAACAATTATTTTCTGATAAGAAAAACTAGACAAAGATTTAAAAGCGATATGTATATTTTATAAAAGTAATGGTGCAAAGTAATAGAATTACTTTTTTTATGTTTTTGTAAGGAGTTCGGGTTATTTATACATATGAATATTCCCCAATGTTATAATACTTGTTTACGTATTCATCCGGGTTGATATTCGTCCAAGTCGTACTCAATCATCTCCTCGTCTGAGGAATCCTGTTGAGGTGTACTTTTCTACACACACACGGTTTGTACGGTGCCATCTTTATTTCTATTTTTGCTTCGTTCATTTTTTTAAGTAATTCTTTTTTTCTTTTTCTAGCCCGAGTTTTTGAATTTTGTTTCGAATTCTGTGTTGTTGTAGATGCAGAAGGGGGTTGAATACTGAAGTTGGATGAGGAAGCGGATATGATTGATGAAGATTAATTAGGGGTGGACATATTATTTATGGTGGAAAGTATGGCATTAGACAAAGGAATAGGTGGCTGAGGCTCAAACACTGTAGCTGCTATTGAAGAGGTGGATGGCAAGAGGTGTTCTTGAGTTGAAGATGATGGGGTAACAGCAATAGTGGATCGTGATATATTTAATTTCGGGAGAGTTGAAAGCGGTTGAGTAAATATAAAGGTGGAAATTTTATTTTTGTAATATTTTAATCTTTGGCCGCCTGAGCGTAGGTTTGAGATGGTTACGTGCTATTAATTTTCTGGCATCTAAATATGATATGCTTTTGTTTGTTTTAATTATTTGGATCTCTTTTTCTATTTTCCATTTTGGACATAGTTTAGAATCAGCAGAACGGGACTGTGAACAATTAATCTGCTCCAGATTGCAATCTGAGGAGGCATGTCCAACAGAGGCCCATCTAGAGCGCGTCAATTGTCCATGGCAGGCAGTTTGAGAGCGTTCGAACATTTGACATTTAAAACAGCGCAATCAAGTTTTTTGTTGGAATGACTGAATTATTTTTTTATTGTAATTCTTCTGATCTTAATCACACCCTGATCAGAAAATCCATTGAGGATTTTCGCTTCAGGAGTGGTCAACAGGTCAGGTTCAGATAGAACACCGTGAGAAGTATTGAGTGATTTATGTGAATTTATATTGACAGGTGAATCAAGAAAATATTTGACCAGTAGGAACGACTTAATCTGCACTGCAGAATTGGTCTCTATAAGTAATTCCCATAAACGTTTGACAGATTTCGGTTCACCAATTCCAATGAGTGCTTTATGAATAGCAAATGGTGACTTTTTAGACATTTCATCGTTTTTTGACCTTTTAACTGTCATGCCCGAGATAATCTCGGGCACAGCCCTTGTGTTCGAAAATGTCACGCCCGAGTACTACTCGGGGTAATTTTTTTGAGTATAGCGTATTGTTTTACCCGAATATATATCGGGAGACGTTTATTTCGGCTTCATCTCTTTGTCAAACCCGACTGATTCTCGGAAAAAGTTAATGTGCGCTCAATTCAATAGATGACAACACTTTACTGAAGTCTTCAAAGGTTAGAGGTTAGAAGTTCTTTGGTTCAAAAAAATTTGACAATTTGAGTACCCAAATCATCAAAATAACTTGACAGTTAAAGGGTTAAAGATATTAACAAAAATCTTACATGCGTAGCAATTTGATCAAGATTAAGGTTGGGTAAAACAAGGCTTTTACCCGGACACTGCTGACTTGGATCCATATGCGCGAAAGAAATTTCATCCTGGCGTGTCTCCACCCACCACGGAGTCCAACAAGGGAAGCAGTGTGCCTGTCATCTGGTAAAAACCAGGCACGGCGCTTACCTGGAGTACACCCAGGATATAGTACTACAGCAACAGGGTGAGGATCCAACAGGTAAGCCCGCCACCCCTTATCTGCAGCACTTACCCTACAGCAAATCTCGCAAGCCGATATCACCAGCCTGACAGGAGTTGGCTCCCTCCTGCCTTCCATCCACAGTGAATCGGGGGTCAAAGGGAACGCAAAAGATATCCCCAGGACACCCTTTTCCTCCCAAGAAACTTAACTAACGCAATACAAAATGTGAACCAAAATATGTTACTAATAATAAATTGTTATAGTTGTCCAATAAAAAACAAATTAATCATTCTAATTATGTTCATTTGAAAATATTTGTGATCTAGAAGGGAAAAGAAGAAAAGATGAAATAGAATGACAAGAAAGAGGGTTGAAATATAGAAGGATCACTAGGGTAACCCGGGTTCGTGACACTCGTGTTTATCATAGACAGTAAACCCCTTGGGAAAAGAAAAAGATCACTAGGGCACATCGGGATTGTAACACCCGTACTCACCTAAAGAAGGTGAGCCCCTGAGGGGTGCCGTAGGAGGATCTCGAAGTAGTGTTCTTCTGTTTTGTAACGTGAAGGCAAACCATTACACCCATACAATATTCAAAGAGTACTGTCACAAATTGCGATGCACATTAATATATATACGGCAATCTGGTGCTTCTCTCAGGGGATACTTTTCACTATGCAATCTTTCAGTTTCTCGTGTAGTTCTTTCTGCCAATCCATAAATCAGGTGCATATTTGCCAGTTGAGTATTCGTAAAACTGTTTCATATTCTTTTGCGGTCGATGACACCTCAAATGAGTGTGGTAATGCAGGTCTGTTTCTTCAAAAGGCTCTTGTAAACAGCGCCACCTAGCACCGTGGAAGACGTTTCTGACCATGGGTTGCTATGAACGTTTAAATTCTTGTGATGCACCCTACCTCCCCTTAAAATTTGTCCCAACAATCTTGGGGCGTCCTGTATATTAATCAACAACTTTGTTTGGGATATAAAGAAATTCTAATATATTGAAATTAACAATCGCAATTCTTTGTTTTTGAAGAATAACCACCAAAAAACTTAAATGGCATCTTAAACTATGTTATTGTTAACGCTATCAATAACATCTGCTACTGTTTTATCCGTTATTCTCAGAGAGTCTTACAAAAAATAAAGTTAAAAAATTAATCACCAATTTGCCCATGAAATATTCATCTTTCAGTTTCAGATTTTCCAGGTGAAACCACCAAAGTTTCAATAAACACCCCATTTGCTGTATATCTTTATAATATCTATAAGCATTATTTTTTTCCTGACTGAGTTCTTGTGGTTACTCACATTTTTGGGGAGTCATCCAATACAGACAGATGATCAATCATTTGCCAGGACAGCATTGATTCTCATTACTACAGAGACAATTCAGAGCGAAGGAGCGAATCATTTTTCACACTCTGTCCATGATAAGGGTCCAGCCTCATCATGCGTGGATTAAGGTCTGTCTATGTGATCAAGATTTTTCCCCCCTGAATGTGATTATTATCATCGAATTCCATCTCTTTGAAAGACCGATGGCGTTGTTGTCGGTATGCAATTACAATACAATATATGACATAGCATGAAGATGTATGATTTCTTCATGGTATACGAGGTGACTTTGATTTCTGATACTTTTTTCGAGATTGTCATAAAAAAGGTAATATATTTTTTGCTTGCATAAAAGACAATCTCAATTACTCCATACAACAAGTAATATAAAAAAAAATTAATTCCTACTTAGATCAACAAAGAAAATTTTTATTTTAGCTACTTTTTATTAAATAGTTACACAATTAATATAAATATGTATATACATATGACAGAATCACAACATTAAGTGGTTATTAATTTTTATTCATTATCATTCAAGTATCGTATTGCCATTCAAAACAATTGTGTATATAAAATTTCAGTTTAACTGAATGCTTTAAAACGTGAGAAAAAGAAACTTTTCAAGTTTTGATACAAGGCTAAGTCGCCAAAAATGATGCCAACGTGGCTGTGTGGTGTATTTGTAATTCTTTAAATAACTAGTTTTAATCCATTAATTTTTATTAATTATAATTAAATTATTGTATTGTCATCCAAAATAAACATGTATATAAAATTTCAGCTCAATGGAGCTCTTTAAAATGTATTTTATAAAAGATAGAAAATTCCACCAAGATAAATAAATGAATATATCGAGAGTGTGAGCTAATAGTAGGAACTGAAAAAAGCAATGTAGCTTTATTATAAAGTAATAGATAGATGAAAAAGTACCTAATATATCGGTTATTCAATCTCAGGGGAGCTATAAATACGTTTCATAATCATTATTGATTGTTTTATTAATGTCGCACTGTAAAGCAACACGAGGGCTATTGGCCATGGATCTCATAATTTTGAACAATAGTCAAGAGACGAGAGCGACACCTAAGTTGACATGGCCTCTATAAAGTCATGCCAACTGGTGGATTTTAAGCCTTGGATGATTTAACGTGCTCCAGCCTCTCCAGACGGAGAGTCTTCAGTGGTCCTTTGGTTACAAACTCCATGAGTTTGTTACCTTGACCACTAGGCTAACGCATACCACGTTAAGAAGAGAGATGCAAGTATAAAAATCAAACTATACTAGAGAGAGGATTTGCAAAAATGAAGGTGCAAATATGGATATTAGCTCCAAAAATGAAATATTAAAAAAGAAAAAAAATACTATTGCTGTTTGTTTCAAATGTCTGTAGTTGTTTCAAGACCATTGGTTGCTTTAGAATGTGCGGGGGTCTCTACCAAAGGATAGACTTCCTGTTAGGGAACTAATGACTTCAGAACGGCCACCTGACTTCGAGTGGGGAAGTATCCAAGATAGGACAATGCCAACGCTCAAGTTCGAGTGTAAAACAAACTTTGGTCTCCCTTTATTCAGCCGAATGAGAAATGACTGGCACAGTTCCCACTCTAATATCCTGCTTCTAAGTCTGCCACAAGAGGGGTGACAAGGACCAATGGCTTATAGTAATCCCGGCTACGTCCAAACAGAAATGATTCCAAGTCATGTGTCACTTTTGAAGGCGTGACGTATTCAAACTTAAAGAGAAACTAAAAGGGGAAACCACACACTCCAAGACGCTCCAACACACTCTCTCAGGCTCTCTATCAGATTCGCTTTCAGATCTGTTTGGACTCTCTTAAGCTTACTATTGGACCTTTGAAGCATCCAGCATAACAAGCATCATGTCATCCTATGGCAACCTTACCACCTCCTTTTCAATGGTGTTTCTTATCAAATGTATAACCGATAGTTGTTAATAAGTTTGTAAATACCGATTGTTGAGGCATCAGTTAGTTTAACTAAATCATGGTTGGGCAGACTTTTCCAGGGTACAGGCTACTTCTAATTTTTTCAAGGAGTTGCGGTCCACCCAGGGGAGAAGGTGTGGTGAGCTAAAAGAAAGTATACAATACAGTGGGATCTCCATTTTACGAACCTCTATTTTCCGAATTTCTCTATTTAGCGAACTTTTTCCTGGAACCATTTTACGATTTTCTTCGTAAAATAACCTCCAAATAGCGAGAAGCATTTTCTATTCAACGAAATTTTCTCTTAGGCTATGTTTTCTTCCGTATTTTTTAAAATACCGTATTTACTCGAATCTAAACCGCACTTTTTTCCAAATGTTAGTGCTACTAAAAATCGGGTGTGACTTATATTCGAAGGGAAAATTTTTTTTGGATGAGGTATTGAGAGCAATTACAGCTTCATGCATGCATTTATAATACTGATGAAATTACTAATTATTCACTTCTTATTAGTTTTCCTTTTAAATTTATTTTAATTTCGTAATATTGGAGATATCGATAAACCATTTTAGAATATTTTTCAATTCTCGCAAAATCTTGTTGAGAATTTGGGGTGCGGCTAAAGAATCGATGGTGGCTTAAATTCGAATAAATATGGTATTTCTAGACCTTCGTATGATGGAATGATTTATTAGGTCTTAGTGAAGGCGGTCACTCCAAAATGTCTTTGCGGTCCACCGGTCGATTGCGATCGACTTAATGTCTACCCCGGAACTAAATGAAAGCCTTGCGGTGGTCTTCCCCACAGGACCCTCAAGTGACGTCTCAACGATCAAGCAGTTTCGCGTGGGAAAGTAGCCCAGACAGGACACCCCAGCACTGATGCCCTAAAGGAAGTCAACCTCTAACCTCCCTTGATTTCGCCGACAGTAAGGTGACCAGTGCAGCTCCCACGCCAGCCATCGGCTTCAAAATACACCGCGTGAAGGGGGCCTTGGACCAATAGTAGAATGGTTTTCCTGAATGCGTCAACAGAAGTGACTCAACATCACGAGTCACTTTCGTGGGGGAGACGTATCTCACTTTTAAAGAGACTCTTAAATCTCTAGAAAAAGACAGAGACACCAACACTGACACAAAGACATTACTTCTGTATTCCAATAGTCTCTCCAACAGCCTCACCAGCACCTGCGCCTCAGCATTCTTTCTTTGATGCCACCTTCATCATTAGCATACCGAGCATTAGCAGTGAACCTAACATTGCTGCCTTGAGAACAGAACCCTGCGTCGCACAGTGGGCAGTTTTCCCAATCTGGAGCACGGAAATTATTTTATGGCTTTAAAGTCTTCATAATGATCTAAAATCATAGTAATTAATTTAAATTGGGTATTCTTTTCTGCTTTTTACTAACAAACAAGGTTAATAGGGTCTTAACTAATTTATGTCAAGTTTGAATTTGATCAAGAATAAATTATTGCTAAGTGGAACTAGTTTTATGCAAGGATCTAAGAATATTAACAGAAGAGTACACGTGGGAGAATATATACAAGAAATAGTGTGGCAAGTTAAGAAAAATTAAATTTAATAATTGTTAAATATTAAACAAATATAATCAAGCGTACCATTGTACATATACAACGAATGATAATAGGTAGTGATTAAAAATACTCAGCACCCTTTGATCATTTTTTTTATGCATTTAAAAATTACATTTTAGCACTTCATATAATGTTTATTTAAGAAAATGATAGGAGATAAAATTTTTCACATATTATTCACACAATTTTACAAATTTAATTTCTTTTAAAAAATTTGGAAATTTTTAAAATTCTACTATTTTTGTGTTAATTAATTGTTTGACATGAAATTTTTGTAATATTTCTGAGGATGTTTTAAACACCTTTAGGGATCGATTTTACTATACCTTAATTAGTTTTGGAGAAAAAAAATAATAAAATGATATATATATATATATATATGAAAGAAATTTGTATAATATATCAAAAACCAGAAATAACATAACAAGAAATAACGTAATAAAAATATAAAAGCAAAACATGAAGATCGAATTTATAAAAAAATACAAAAAAGGAACTATAAAAAAGAACCTAGCGAGTCAGAGAGCAATTTCGGACTTAGGACCGAATAAGTGGGGTTAAACTAGTTTGAAGGCATATATATATATGCTAAAATTCAACCAAAAGCTTAATATTTCCGACAAATTTTTTTTTAAAAAAAGTATTCAATTTACAAAAAAATGGATCCCTAATTTTGTTTTATGCATTACATATAAGATACAGGGAAAAAAAATGAAAGTGATGAGTAAATAATTGTGGAAGAACTGATATTCTGAATGTGAAAAAACTTAAACCGAGAAAAACCATTTTAAAGTTAATAATTCTGAAAAAATAATTATTATAATCTTAAATAAACATAAAATACCACACTCAAATATTAGCTATATATTTTTCTTAAAAATAATAAAATATAATATAAATCTTACTCCCCCAAGAACCACGCATCATTCGACTTGGAGAAGAACTTTTCATATCTATCATATCTATGGCACCTCATCCATTTTTCCCCTACAAACGAGCAGAAACTTTTAACAGTTTTTCTAAATTTTAATGACTGCTGGTCCTCATATTTATCAAAGTTCGTTGTAGTCCTAACCAAACTCAAAACAACATTAATTTTGCTCTGGTATCTTGCTTTTCCTTCCATGCCTTGAATAAGGCATGCCGAGAACTTGAACCTAATTTGCAAGTCAAATAAAGAAATTACTTACCCATGGCATGTATTAAAAAAAAAAAACGCTTAAATCTGTAAAATCTCTTACAGACGAAATGATTGAACTTCTTACTAGAAAATGACCCTCGCAAGTTTTTCTTGTATCAAAAAGAAACCCAATCTAAACCACTGAGTGTAGAATATTTCCATTCGCGTACCGACGAAAACTGTTTACCACATGCCTAGGGAACGTATGAGGACCATAAATACTGAGTGTGTTTTTTTTATTATTATTTCGCGCGATTTTCTTTATAGACTTTCCGTGCGCCAGATTGGGAAAATTGCCCACTGTGCGTCGTAGGCAACTAGTGTCCCGGCAGCCTTTTGTACACAAAAGAGTGAAACAGATGCGGATATTCAAGTAACGATTGTGAATTAATCGCTCTTAATAAATGTGATGACGGTCCAGAAGAATATTTTGAAAGGGAAGAATTTCAGTTGGTAAAAATAAAACCACATAAGGGCGTAAAAGAGGATATGCTAGATGAACAAGGAAAATGTGTAATAATGTTAAAGTTCTTTCTGATATCAAAACATCTGCTAAAAGTATAGGAAATAAGATCACTTTTGAAAGGAAGAGCTGTAGATTGATGAGATTTTGAAGAACATAAAGTACGACTTACAGATCAGATATATTTTTGTCTTCTATAATACTCGTATATTAAAACTTAATTTTGCTGCAAAAATAAATAATTGATTTTTTCGATTTTTTCATTATTATAATGAAATACCTTTTAAGTGGAAGTGGTAACCTAGTTGTCGAGGTCACGGTGGTTGGCGTGTCACGAGTACGAGCCTAGTGAAGACCCACCATGTAGGGGTGGGGGCGATGCACGTTAAATCTGCCAAGGCTTAAACATCCACTCATTGGTGTGGAAATTAGAAGGGAGTGTGCCGGCTCAGGTGCTGTCCTCGTAACTTGGCCATGGTTCAAAATTACGAAGTCCATCGTCAATAGCCCTCGTGCTGCTTTGTAATGCGACATAGTTCTCACTCAGTCACCCATTCATATCTTAAAATAAGAAAACTTTTGTCGTGAAATGTACGCCCCGCTCCTACTCGTGCCAAAAACTAAAGCGTGCCCAGCTGGAAAATTAAGAAAGCGAAAACAAGTTCCCATTCCTTTCAAAAGGCCCCTCACTTCCTCATTTCAGGACCTAATAGACTACTTTATAACACAAAACTAACCTGTTCAAGGTCACTTTCTTTTGAATCGGGTCATCCTTGTCTAAATGGAACACATATTTTCTTTTCACTTTCTTTGGTAATAAGGAAAGTAAAAATAAATCCATCATCTACCTTAAAGCGCCTCTCACTCTCTGAAATTTCAAGATCTAATTCACTCGTTTGACGTAGGATTTAACTTTTGATGGCCTTTTGGTACCTGAATCAGGTCAAATCCTTCTGAAAGAGAACACATTGAACCAGATTTTCTATTTTACTTTCTTTGTTTGGTAATGAAAACGAGATGAAGGCCAGTGTACCTCGAAGGAGCCTCTTACTTTCTCTCAGATTCACCTTTATCCTGTAGACATTGGACCTACCTATCTCCTAGAATCTGTGAATGAGGTCAACTCTCCTTAAGACATCCGACTGCGTTCGGAACCGTGATTTTGCTAAAGCGTATAAATGGATAATATTTATGATATTTAGTGTCACTTAGATTAGAATACATGTATACAATTGTTTTAAGGACATTATGACAAAAAAATTTAAATACAATATTTTGGCAAAAAATGAATTTAGAATAACCTTTTTTCCAAATGTTCTCCTTTTGTAAAAAATGCTTCTATTGTATTAATATTTTGCCTGTATTCAGCTCAGACCTCTGTACAGAGGCTCAACTAGAATTTTTGACATGTATAACTTGGAAGTCGGTTTATCCATGTTTTACGAAAACAGAAGGGAGAAATTTTAATAAAATACGCCGATAATTATTTCAAATGGTTGTAACTCTAAAAATAATTTGAATTTTTCAAAAATCATAGTTGAGCCTCTGTACAGACGTCTGAGCTATATACAGGCAAAATATTATTATAATAGAAGCATTTTTCGCAAAAGGAGAACATTTTGAAAAGAAGTTATTCTAAGTTAATTTTTTGCCGAAATATTGTATTTAAATAATTTTCTTCTGTCAAAATGTCCTTAAAACAATTTTATATATGTATTTTAATCTAAGTGACACTAAACATCATGAAAATGATCCATTTATGCGCTTTTTTTAAAATCGAGGCTCCGAACGTAGTCGGATACCTTAAAGAGTACAAATAAATCTAGGTTTCCTTTGAATTTTTTACTTTTGATGATGAAACAGAAACCAATGTTAGAATCTCTTGAAGGGTCCTTTCAATTTCAATAAATTTCGTCTATCTTTTCGACATTTAATTCATGCGACGAAAGTCACTTGAATCAATGGCAACTCTGTGATTCCGGGTGTCAAACTCATCTCTATACAGACGGGGTGGGCATTACGTCGAGCGCGATCGACTGGTGAACAGCAAAGACATTTCGGGGTGACCACTTGAAGATTTTAGCAGTTAGTAATTATATACGGAAATATTCAAGATTGTTTGAAGTATGCCGACTAAGTCTTCTACTGACACGTTAACAACGAAAACTAACTTTAGACAAAAAAAAAGCTTTATTTTTTATGTATTTTGAATTATTTCATAACAAACGCATCCTTTCATATTATTATATTTGGGGCTATTATTATGTTTGTATCTTGTGTTTTGCTTTAGACGCAGTTTTTAAATTGTGTGTTATTTTAATTTTAGTTCTGCAAGTATGCGACATGGCCATCGTTCGATAGCCATGTCGTGGGGTTTCTGCGTAAGTTAGAGGTGTGGGATTCTCTCGAAATGATGAGACATTCTATAATTCTTAATATGACTTTTATTAAGAATTTAACTTAAATTACTTAGATATCGAACAAACTAATATTAAGTGAGAATAAACCAAAACTCGTAGTCTTAACTAACTCAGATCGCGCAATTAGATCACTTATCAATATAAATATATCATATCTGCCTAATCACAATCTCAATAATATACTAGCGTTCAGAATATAATCTTCCTACCTTGGTTGAATACTCAACGTTTCAATTACTTTCAGATAGGCTGTTGGGCTCGCGTGCAATAGTATGCACCTTGTAGTAATGGCTAGATATCGGTGATGCTTTGGTAGGCCGTCAAATTACACTTCTACCTTTTCCAAACAGAACTTTCTCTAAATTGCCATTTTTGCTCACTAAAGTTTCTATCCTTTTAAAGGTTATCTTATTTGCATCTATGCTTCGTTTCACTTCTTGGATTTGGGTTGGAAAAGTTTTGCCATTAATCGTGGCCGTCAAATAACATAGAAGTTTATTTTAGAGGAAGAACGCGAGAGATGTCACAAGTATAAGTACATATTCCGTATTTATTATATTGTTATAAAATAAATATTGTAGACCTTTTCTCCTACCTCACCACACCTATAACACTGGGCATTGGCGTACACAAGAATTTTTCAAGGGGGGGAGTTCGAGGGTTGAAAGTCTACCATTTTCGTTTCATACCCCAATACGCAGCCAAACATATTTTTTGATTTTGTAGACTCTATCGGGAACAAAAAAACCAATAAAAAATAAATTACTTAATAAATAATCAGCATTAATTAATAAAAAAAATATTAATAACAAACAATTACGTTTTACGTACTATATACATGAGATTAAAGCCAATCGGAAAAAAAAATCAAGGGAGGGTCCGGACTCGTGGACCCTCGAAATAGTTAGGATCAGTGGCGCACACAAGGGGGTGTCCTAGGGGTCTGAACCCCCTCCAAAGCACATGATTTTTTTCCGATTGATTATAATTCTAAGTACATAGGACATAAAATTTAATTATGTATTTGTTACTAATAATTAATTTTATTAATTAATGCTAATTATTTATCAAAAAATTAATTTTCTACTGTTTTTTTTGTTCCTGAAAATCAACAAAATCAAAAGGAACATGATAAAAGAATGGTGGACGTTCGACCCTGGACAACCCCCTTGAAAAATTCCTGTGTGTGCTACTGGTTAGGATTCTTCCACGACTTTGATCAAGTTTAATGAGTATTTGCTAGAACAAATAAACATAACAGTAGCGAAATGAAGTTTTAATTTTGTGGTTTGCTTTTTTTCTTAACCTATGTTTCATAGTCTTGTGCAGGTTAACGACGAATACAGCTTTTAGATCCCTGCGGTAAAAAGTAGTTCATGAAAATTTTAGTTGAGGGGTGTAGACTATTTCAACTATTCTGAGGGTGGTTTCTAATTATAAGAAAAGTGAGGTGTGATCCTTTTTGTATATACAGTGAGATCCCGCTTAACGCTGTTTCGTTTAGCGCTGTTTTGGTTTAACGCTCTTTTATTTGAATTGTGGGATTCCCCGAAATAGCACGCAGCGTTAGGCTGCCCGATATTCGCGAAGTAGTTTTTCTGTGTGTCTTCTTTCCGGCGGTATTATACGAAAGTATTTTTATCGTTTCAAATATTTGATGACGTTATTGTAAGTATAAATTTATATGATATAACTATTGCTATATATATAGTGACAAATATTATGATTTTTAGTTTTTATCATGGTGATAATAAAAAACACGAAAATAAAGCATAAAAAAAAGCATAAAAAAAAGCATTACATTAGAAACTAAAATGCAAGTGATTAGAAGATTAGGTATTGGTGAACGTCAATCACGAATTGAGGCTACATTGAATTTGGCAACTTCAACAATAAGGACCATTATTAAGAATAAAGAAAAAATACTGTCATCGGCAACTGCAAATACGACAAGCTCTGCAATTAGAATTACCCCTTATAGAAATAATACAATAGAGGAAATGGAAAAAATGACTTTCTATATGGATTGACGACGAAAGTGAACGAAATATGCCATTAAGCCAATATACCTTCTTGACAAAAAGGCTGAAAAATGGAAATACAAAAGAGACTGAATGATCTGAAGTGTAAACATACTGACTTAGAACTTTATTTATTCTTATATGTATATTAATTTATTATGTTTCTATATTTGTAAGAAATAAATTTTTGTTTTATTGTTATAAAAAACATAATAAATTTAATGGTAAAATACCTGAAAAGTTTTCTACCCATCTTCCCCTAACGCCATTGTTTACATGATAAGATAACCTCGTTTAACGCTGTTTCATATTACTCTCTACTTTGATGGAACGTATACCCTGCGTTAAGCGGGGTCTTACTGTTCTTCCAGTAAAATGCTCAAGATTGAAGCAAGGTCATCTTCAATGACCTTTCACTTTCAAGAAGACCCTTGGTTGAAATCGATGCTCGTCCTCGATTATCTCGTGTCACGTACCGACTTTCCCTCACTAAAGTACATAGTAAAAATATTTAATTTTATAGAATAATTTAAACACACATATTTTATGTGTATTTTGTTCAATAAAGCTTGTTTGTTGAAAAACTTGGATATCGTGGGTCTGAAGTTAACTTTTTTTAAAACTTCTTTTTAGAAAAACATGTAGTAGTTGGAATTTTTCGGAAATACTTTTTTTTGGTCCCATTAGTTTCGAATAATCTTAGTTTGATTATATTAAAATTAAACTTTTAAAACCAGAGCCATCATGATGATAATATGCAATTCTTAGCCTTGCGTAAAAAAAAAAAGATCACAAAAAAAATTAATATCTAATATTAATACGCAGAAAAATCGATGGATTCAGATTTTGTTCATTTT
>BMAV01023756.1:83140-97287 GCA_019973955.1 Trichonephila inaurata madagascariensis
TCTCTCTAGGATAAGTCAAAAATTACTTACACTTTTCTCTCTGCATCTTTATTAAACGATGTACAATTCATGCGTTATTTTTTGATAGTCTTCCTCTTGAGCAATGCATTTGGTCCAGATAGTCGCAAGCTTCTTTATGCCATACTGGTAGATGGTTTTCGGTTGGTCATGGAAACACTTTCGAGTGAGTGAGTGAATATTAACGTCGCACTATTCAGCTACAGGAGGACTTTTTGCGATGAACCTCGCAGTTTTGAACCATGGTAAAGTGACCAAGGTCACATCTCAGCTGGCACCCACCTCTCCTTACTTACGCACCACACCAACGGGAGGACTTTTGAGCCTCGATATATTTAACATACACTGGCCCCTCTGTAGGTGGGTCTTCTGCGGTACTAGGCTCGAACTCATAACATGCCAGCCAAGAGTCTTTTACCTTGTACAATCGGCTACCGCTGCCACTTTCGAAATGCACCCCGAATGATCATGTCTGAAGCAAATAGACGACCTATCAAAGCTTCATTGAGCGGCTGAAAGAGATTAAAATCTAAAGAAGCGAGATTTGGGCTGTAGGGAGGGTGTTTCAGGATCTCCAAGTTAATTGCCGTTAATTGTTACACTAAGCATACACATCTTTTGCACGTTTGCGGAATTTGAGCTCGTTCAGGATAATTTGATAGTCAAAATCATGGCTAATGTTTAAAGAAGACAATACCTTATCTATATTAACTACAGAATGTCTGCTGTAGCTATCAGTCAAGCTTGTTGAATGTTGTTGCCAGTGGTCGAGGTTGATGGGTCCTACTTCCTTTTTTTTTGTTTTTTTGTTCTGCTACAATGACGCTTCGTGACTCGACTTTAATTAAAATAAACAAGTTATGACTGATCTTCTATAAAAAAGGATTTCTGTTCAATAAAGATTGAGTGTAGGGATGGATGTTCTTCGAGGGACGATTTACAGCTCTAAACCCTTTAGAATGCGCTCCATTTCCTTGTGCATTCCGCTAAAGCATTCCGCTTTTTGGCATTTCTTTATGGCCAATATTGTTTGAAAGCTTGCCACCAAATTTCACTTATGATAACAAATTAGTTTTTAAGGTAATTGGAAATAATGAGCTTAGATTTTGGTTTCGGTTTCATTTAAAAGCATTTATCAACCCTTAAATTGAATGAATTAAAAATATTTTTGCGCACAATCAACTCTTGCAGTGTGAAATGTTTATTAATTTCAATTTTCATTACTAAAATCATTTCAGCTTGTTTATATTTTGAGTTATTTGAGCTCTCATAGTTACTTAGTTAAGATTGATTTCTAGATCAATTTTTGTTTTAAAAAATAGTTCTTAGAAGCTTGGAAAACTATATAAAAAATTTAGAAGCTTTATCATTAATTTTCTTCTTGTTGAGAAAATGACATGGCCACAACATTCTCAAGTTCCTGCGAGAAACAATATTTAGAAGAGATGGAATACTACGGAAAATGATATAGCTAAAAATCAACTCTCAGCTAATACTGCAATTAGACTTCCGAATAAAAGCATTCTGAATTCAGGTATTGAAGATAAAAATGAATATTTCCACGATATACCAAACTACACCATAGTAAACACGTTGTAGAACAGTCTTTTAGTATTTTAAAGTTATGCAGCAAAAACTCAAATTTGCTAAACTACCCCTATTTAAAACTGTAAAAAAGTTTCTTTTTTGTACAAACCTGGCGATTTTTAGTTTAAATTAGAATCATTATTATTTTGTACACAAATGTTTCCTGTTTCAAAACTTTTGTGAAAATATTAGGTTGAGATTAAGCTGAAAAACCTGTCATCGTAACAAATGCTATCAATATTATACAAAAAATTTTTGAATTAAAAAAAAAATGTTTTCAGTTATATTTAATGAAAGTAATGCAATAAAAAATGTAGAACATGCATTGGGAAGTAACATATTTAAAAATTAGAGCTTTACGGGTATAGGTACTTTTTACAAACTTTAAATGCGTTTTTCTCAAGTGTTTTCTAAGCCATATAGCAGGGGTGGCCAAGACGTCGACCGCGAAGTTATTTTAGGTAGTCCGCGCGAAAATCCCGATAATGACCTAGGATATTAACATTTTAATTTATGACTTATGACTATGAATTAATGAATTATTTAAAATAAAAATTTACTACAGTTTACGCTTTAAAACCTAAAACAAACTGTGCAAAGGATAACAATGAATTTGTCATTTTACAGTGGAGAATTAAATAGAAACAACTTGACAAAGTGGGATGCTTAGATTAATGAATATTTTGATTATTTTCGTCAGTAAATTTTTATTTTGTAAATATTAATATTAAGTGTTTTTAGAAAAATTAGATAATTTACCATTTTTTCTTGTTACCGAAAATAAATATATAAAAATGTATGTTACGTTAATTTAGTTCTGCCATTGGTAGACCACCTTCGATTTTTTAAATGTGGAGTAGACCACGGATCCCAAAAGTATGGCCACCCCTGCCCTATAGCATATTTTTTGTTCAAGATAGAGTATAGATGTTCAAGATAGATTTTTTGTATATGCTCCCAATTATATATGTTCCGCATAAATTAGTATGGTTTTATAAATCTGAGATCTCTAGTTATTTTTTTTTAAAAAATGCTAAAGTTAACGTTTTAAAAATTTTCGCATTTTTTGCAGGTTAAGCTAGAAAAAAAATTATTAAAAATCAACAAGGGAACATAGTTTTAAATCCATGCTATCTTTTGTTCCGCAATGATTTAAAAAGCGTAAATCACTTAAAATGTCTTAAAAAATTTAAAAATTGAGCATTTTAAAAAAGTCTGAAAAACTTCAAATTTTTCAATTTCTTTAAATTGTGAAATAACGGTTGGTTAAATTGTGTGACTTTTTTTTTCAGAATCAACTTAATAATATGTAATCTGAATATAAAACATAAATTATTTTTATTGTTTCTGTCTTCAAACAAATTTTCTTAGAAAAGGTACTGTACTTTAATAAAAATTGAATCAAAAAATCAATAATTATTTTCGTTTTTTGCGAATAATCTGTGGTTATAGTTTGATACTTATTTTATTTCTATTATCAACAAAAAATTATTCCCAATGTTTCCCAGGATTTCTCATTAGAAAAAAAAATCTGGAACTTTTTATTTTACATTTTCTTCAATGGAGAGTATGTAGTCTATAATACTTTTAAGAGACTCTCGGCAGTTTTATTTCTTATTTGCTAATTGTGTTTACACAGCAGTTTCTAAGAGTGAAATGGGTTTTTTTTTGTGTGTTTTTCTTTTTTAGAGCATTATTTACATGCACTATAAAACTTTATCTGTTCACTGAAATTTTCTGCCATATCATAAAACTTGTTTTTTAATTAAAATAATGGCTTAACACTCAGATATATATTCCTTTTGCTCAAGAGGATGCACACTTTTCTCTCCATTATGGGAAGTGTCTTTATGATAAATATTTAAGTGGTTATTTTTTTACGAATTTAAAAATGTTGATCTAAAGGATAATTATATCATAAAATGGCAGTTAATTATATCACGTAAAATTACAGCATTCTGATAAATATGATACACATTTTTGGAGATAAATAATTTAAGAATAAGAATTTTCATAAGACATTCTATGACTTTTTTGTCATCGTGATTCAAGCGAGCGAGTGAATATTAACATCGCACTCTTTAGCTATACGGGAACTTTTGGCGACGGTCCTCGTCATTTTGAGACATGGTCAAGCTTAGCCGGCACCCCCTCTCCTAACTACCACACCAACAGGAGGAATCATCGTGATTCAAAGCAACACGAAACCTATTGACGATAAACCTTTTAATTTTGAACCACGGTCTTGGATGAAGACGTTTCCAATGAAATCGACCACAACTCTTCAATTTTTCACCATTGTCAAGAGACATGGATGACACCTGAGCCAGTATAGCATTCAACTAACTTTAAACCCCGCCAACGTGGG
Organism: Trichonephila inaurata madagascariensis; assembly: GCA_019973955.1. NCBI lineage: Eukaryota > Metazoa > Arthropoda > Arachnida > Araneae > Nephilidae > Trichonephila > Trichonephila inaurata. Next base: position 87,114 of record BMAV01023756.1, read on the forward strand.
GATTTCGAACCTCGACAGATTTTACGTGCATCATTGTCTTTACACGGCGAGTCATCAGTGACCTCAGGACTCTGCAATACTGAGTAAGAGTCTGTGCCCTTGCCCACTAGGTTACCGTGGCCTATATACAGGGTGTTGCCGAATTCAATCGACAAATTCAGAGGGGAGATATAAGGCAACACCATAGAACATGAGATCACAAAAACAGTTATGCAGGGTGTGATGTCGAGTGGAATGAAAAGGTGTAATAAGACATAAGGAATACATTTATTAGACGTAAAGCATGTTTAATATATGAAAAATGAATCACTGCTCGACGTGAGAAATGCAACGACAAGTGATTGTCACAGGAATTGTTCAAAGTTGCAGCCGCGTAGGTTATAACGCTGCTGACACCGACGTTCGAAGTGTTGTTGGACGCGTTTTAACAAATGTGGAGGGCTGGCGATATAAATTGAAGCGACGGCGATTTGTGGTGTAGGATTCTCCACTGCAGCCACCTGTGTCTCCTACAAGGGGTGTTGTAAAGCTAAAGTCTTATTTTTTTGACTATTTGAGATTTTTACGTTTTCACATTGTACAGATTTTAACCTTTCTAAAAATACCTTACTTTAACCTCTTGGGTAATTAGAAGCCCTTAAAACCTATCTTTAAATAATCGTTGAAACAGGGCCACACCCATTTGAATAGCGAAAGATGTAAACAAAGTACTTCGTTTTTGCTTAAAATTTAAACGTCTGATTTAAATCAAAACATGTATCTTTTATTGTAAATTGAGCCTTTTATTTTTTGATTCACTAGTCGATTAAAAGCATCACTGTATAGATTAAAATCAATTTATCTCAAAATGCAAATTTTGATGTTCTATATACCTTTTCTAAGAAACTACTGATCACAGGCATGTAAAAATTTAATGATATATTATAATGACGGCTAATATATACTGAAATGAGCTTTCTGTAAAAAACTGATAATTTGAATTTTTACAATTTTTTTATGTAAAAAATGGATCAAATTTCATTATGTTTGATAAAATACTTTACGAATTATAAAAAAAATTCGAAACTAGCTAAAAGCTCATTTCAGTATAGAGAGAAGGGAGTACTTTAATTTTATGAAAAATTTCAAGCATGTACATATAATAGATTTTGAGAAAAGGTACATCAAAAGCAGCCAATTAAACATTGTCAGTATATATATAGAGAGAGGTTTCCAACTCCCCTTTTAGCGATTTTAGCTGATCCTAGAAGAAGAAATCCAAGAAATTGAGATCCGGGGAACGTGGAGGCCAAGCAATAGGTTTACCACGTTCAATCCACCTCCGGCATATGTTACGGATGCCGAGTGGTCACACAGTGACCGGTTGATTGATTGAATATTAACGTCGCACTGTTCAGCTACACGAGGGATTTTGGCGACGGACCACGTCATTTTGAACCATGGTCAAGTGACGTGGACGACACCTGAGTTGGCATCCCCTCTCCTAACTACCACACCACACCAAAGGGAGGACGTTTTAGCTCTCGACAGATTTAATGTGCATCTCTGCCCTACACGGCGGATCTTCAATGGTACTGGGCTCGAACTCGTGACAAGGCAAGTCATGATCCGATACCTGTAACACTCGGCTACCGCGGCCATGCGCAGTGACTGGACTCTCTGCAGCTGTTACCTGAAATTTGCAGGTAACGTGTAGTTTGACTCTGAAGAGAAGCATACAGAAGTTGTATTTTTAAGTTTATTAAAATATTTCTGAATCTCAGGAATCATCTCATTCCATAAAGAAAAATACATACATATACTAAACCGCCTCTGACGTCAGGACCAATGAAAAACGAACACGATTTGCAATGGCGTCAGATACGGTTAGCAGTCAACACAGATAAATCTGCATGACGAAAGGAACAAAGGCCAACAGCAGCTACTCCGGGAGAAGTGGGAAATTTGCGTATGTGCAGGTTTCTACAATCCTACCACAGTGCTCCAAATCACTGTATTTGTTTGGCCACTCCCTTCATCTGGCTCATCGTCCTTCCAACGGCTTCTATGGTCACGATGTTCACCAACTAAGCGTGGTTTGCGACCCCATGTTCTATGAAGATTTGTCAACCCATGCTGCCAACTATTAATCTTCCGAATTTGTAGGTCGAATTCGACAAATAAATTACTGCAAATAAATTTCAATTTGGGTTCAAACACATATATCAATCTGATTATGTTTCCAATTTTGAAAGTAAATCTATATATATATATATATAAATGGATGTTTGTATATATAAAATAGCATCACTCTCCTATACAGATCAACCGATCAATATGAAAATTGGCATGTAAATGTATTTTTTTGTGAAGAGTTTTGTTTTATCCTCTTTGTTGCAACTCCCTAACAGGTGGCGCTACAGCATATCAACTTTTGCTTTGTTCCATCAATCGCCAAGTTTTCAACATGGTCGCCAAAAATGATGCCAACTTGGCTCTGTCACCAACATATCGCTATGTTTCCATTGAATCGCCATTATAATGTTAGGAGAACGGCGCTGCTTGCGAATATTACAATTTTAACATAAAATAAACACAAAAGAAATATTAGCATATTGCACATTCATATATATTATTTACATTTTTATATATATTATTTACATTTTTATATATATTATTACATTTTTTCAGACATATATTATTTACACTATTTTAAGCATTCATTTAACAAAGTTTGTAACAATGTGTTACTTTTGCTGAGCAGAGATCATCTTAGAAAGGTGTTTTCAAAAATCGACCCACAAGGGAGTTAGGGGGCGTTATAAAGAAAAAAAAATTCCTTTTTTATCAGCTATTAGACCTTTAGACATAAAATTTAACAAATATGGTTATTTTGTTCAGCTGAGATATGCAAAAAGCTTGTTGTTGTTTAATTTGCAATTCACGTACAATTAACGCATTAAAAACATTTGTATTGTTTAATTTTTCAATTCGCCCGCGCGTGTGAAGAACGGGTGTACCAGCTAGAGAATCATAAATGAATTGTTTTACCTTTCCCGGCATAAAATAAGTCTTTTGATTAGGGTGGTGGATGGGCCATCTGCGGACAAGGGATCTACAGCAGCCATGGTTGGGAGGAGGTCGATGAAGAACGTGGGGGTTGAGAAAGTTTCAATCAATTCAAGTAAGGATTAAAATTCCTGAAATGGTGTAAAATTTGATGCTTACTCAATTTCAGCTAGGGTTTGCAATTCCGTGTAACTTTTTCAATTCCGGGATTACATTATCCAACTCCTGGGACTAGGATTGGGCTATTTAACAAAAATACTTGCACATTAGCATGGTTGAAATTACATAATAAAACTGAAAACATAATTAAAAATCGGTTTAATATTATTATTTATTGAAACAAATAAAAACAAAACAAAATTCATAGTAAAAACAAGTAAAAATAGTACATTATGAAATTTAAAAAATTAAACTTTCTTGTGTTTCTGTAAGTTTTTAAAAAACACAGCTCGTTTAGCGTTCCATCGGTTAAACGGCTTTTTATTTTTGTTACAAATTGCCCTGCCGAAGACTCTATACTGGTACGCTTTATCGTCATTAAAATTGGAGTATGTTCTTTACAGGGGTAGTCACCGCGCCTCCCAGCATTTTCAAAAAGAAGCATTTCTTTTTGAATTTTTGATGACAGTGTTTCAAATCTAATAGGCTGCGTTGGTGCATATCCTTCTTTGATAACTTTATCTAGTTCTTTTGCTACACTTAATGGTTTTTGTGTATAAATTGATTCAGTTATTGAATCAGAAATTGAGTCAATTTCAAGTGTTACCTCAGTTGAAAAAGAAGATCCCGTTGCTTGAGCTTTTAGTAATGCAGTGGGATTTGAAGCGTCAAGTCTTTCAACTAGATTCCCCATTAATTCAAGCATTTAATTTAAGAAGAAACTAAGACAACATCTATTTTTGAGACATTTCTTATACCATTGTGAAAGTATAGCAGTAAACCAATTAGATCTGTGCTACGTTCTCCCATACCAGAAATGAGAGCTGCATGTAATTTTTTACTTATAGCATTTATAATTACACAAAAAAATTCTATATATACATATTTCATAATACCGGGTGTTTCTAAAAGAATATCGGAGTTTTAACGCTTTATAGTATTTATCACATACAAGTTACAAGTATATATAATTCATACATTGAATAAAAGAGTAACTGAAACTGTTTTACCTACAAGTTTACAAATGTTCAATGCGAGCCACATTTGTCACACGGCACAAATCAATTCGATAGGCGAGTTCATAATAAACTTTTTTCTGTGTGTCTGAAGAAATTCTTGCAACAGCTGCTTCCATCCTGTGTATTAAGTCTGGGAGGTCAGCTGGTAGCCGAGGAACGTACACACAATCCTTTATGAATCCCCACAGATAAAAGTCACATGGAGTCAGCTCGGGTGAACGTAAAGGCCATGCGACACAAGCTTTATCGAGGCTCTTTGCGACCAATCCATCAGTTGGGTGCAGTGATATTTAACCAATCGCGTACCGAGATATGCCAGTGAGGCAATGCACCATCTTGCTGCCAAATGAAGTTATTTGGTTCACCTTCTTCCAATTGGGGAAATAGCCATAGTTGTAGAGCAACAAGATAGGCAGAATCAGTTACAGTTTGTTACCAGTTACAGCCTTGGTAGTCCCATACTTTTCCTTTTACAAAGACAGCCAGTTGTTTCAAACTGATGATACTTCCTAAGAATGTTATCATTTGGAGGTTGACAACCGAACTTAATAAGGAGCGCTGGTGTACAGTAATAGCAGATTAACACGCATACACACACACACACACACACGCTTTCTGTTTACTAGTCACCATTTTTCTACTAGAGTGTTGATCGGCGAGAAAGGAGAAAAAATTAGCATACGTTTTACGCACACATGCCAGCAAACAAAACTGTTTCAGTTGCTCTTTCATTTGATGTATGAGGCATACTAATATGTTATATGTAATGAATACTATATAAAGCGTTAAAACTCTGATATTCTTTTAGAAACACCCGGTATATATATAAATTTTCTTATAATTAAATTCTTAGATAATTTTGACAAGAAAAAAATTTCAAAATATAATTTAGACAAACATTAAATCCCGGGAGTGTGTTGGCATCAGCTCCTCGTCACGACCGGAAATGAACTTGAAAAGCTTTCAATGTGTCTGTTACTTGGGATCTCCTGATCGAGTATATAACCTAAAAATTTAGCATTTTTATCATATTTTAGTTTAATTCCCTTCATAAAAATCGCACGTTGTTAAATGTAGAGATGTCTGTTTGTGGTAAAGTCGAAAAATTTTGCTTACTTTTATAACGTACTTGCCAACAACAGAGCCCGACTTATTATTGCTACTTTGACAACTAGTAATATAAAGAATAGTAGTGCTTTCTGTTCTAACAGGAAAATCTATTGTATTCATTTTCACATCTTAGAATCACATACAACTCTTTTATACAGCCATAATTTAGACGCTTTTGCATGTAGCGCGCGCGGCGAGATTCTGTTCCTATTTAAACCTCATAGATAGCCACAACCGCGTTAGGTCCAATTTCCCTTTGCTATGCTTATCATTTCTTGTACTTTTTGTATCTATCTATAATATTTTAGCATAAATATTTTAATTTTACCCTAAAATCTGTCCACTTGTAAAAATCATGATAGTGGAAATGATAGTCCATATAATAATGGAAATGAATCACAAATACTTTATTTTATATTAAACCTTCCGCAGAACACCCCTACCGTTGTCCACGCAGACATAAATTGATTTTTATCTGCCACGGACCCTCTCAGATACCCCAAGAAACCTCAGGAAATCTATGTTATAGACCAGGGATCGGCAATCTGTCGTACGTGGAGCAATCCTCAGTGGCACAGTACAAGAACAAATTTGAAGAGAAAGCACTATTATTCTTTATATTGTTAGTTGTCAAAGTAGCAATAATAAATCAGAGCTTGTTGTTGTCAAGTATGTTTTATCAAAGCAAGTAAAATTTTTCGACTTTACCACAAACAAACATCTCTACAGTTACCAACCTGCGATCTTTATGAATGGAATTAAACTAAAATATGATAAAAAATGCTAAATACTTAGGTTATATACTCTATCAGGAAATCACAATTAATAGACACAATGAAAGCTAAAAAGCTAAGGGCAGAATTAATCTTTTCAAGTTAATTCGGCACAGTACAAAGTTATGAGATAACGTTAAATCACTCTCTCCTCTCTCTACACTACACATTTTTATTTAAAGGCTACTTTTTATTCTCAGTTCCTGATCATAAAACGATTCTGCTGAATCTGTTGAGTGTATAGTTTGTGTAATTTATATATAAAAAAATCCTCTGTTTATATGTGACTCTTTTTTGGCTTTAATTACTGAATCAGAGTCAAAATGATTTTGTTATACTTGAAAAATGAAGCATCACTCATTGCTGTATCGCGAGAAAAAAAAAACCCTTCAGAATTATTAAAAGCAAAATTTATGGAGTTAGGAAAAAATCTGGAAGATAACTCTACTGATGAATCGGTAGCTATATTAAATTGATGTACGTCATTGCCGGAGAGTGATTTAATTCACCGAAAAAAAAATCTTTCTTCAAAAACAATTGAACAAATTTTTTGTCATATGATATGTATTGTTATTCAACAATTGAATATTTAGAAAGCATCAAACTGAAAGTCTCAAATTAAACCCTTAATATTGTAATATGACGTAGAACTTTGCAAGGACAAGAAACATTAAATTTTACTTTTTTTATTTCACTATATTGCAGGAGTATTTATGTTTTACATTTATTTAATTTTTTTTTCAAGGTACCTAATATATATCTTGAAGCCCAGTGGCTGAGTGGTAGTGTATCGCACTTCCACGCCACAGGTTCGGGGTTCAAATCCCGGGTGGGGCAAGGTCAACTCAGTCTTTTATTCCCTTCAGTTAGTCGATAAATTACCAAGCTTGCTTGGGAACTGAACTCTGGGGGTTTCGCGTCAGACTTACCACTTGACCGAAAACATTTGCATATGCACCCCAGCGCCTATAAGGTCACGTTTATTGAGATAGGTACAGCAGGTCTTGGCACTCATGAGCTGTTGCGCCACTGAGTTCAGTTCAGTATACCGAAAAATATATACCGTATTCAGTTCAGTATACCGTATAACGCGCACCCGCAAATTTCGATCTTATTTCTTGCGTTAAAAGTGCACGTTATCGGCGAATTTGTAATAACCGTTTAGCCCAGTAGCTGAGTGGTTAGTGTGCATCGTGCTTCCACACTACAGGTCCTAGGTTCCAACTCCGGCTCGGGAAAGGTTGACTTAGCTTTTCATCCCTTCAGTGGATCGATAATTGAGTATCTAGCTTGCTAAGAAACTTAACAATGGGGGTTTTGCGTCAGACTGACCACCTGACCAGAGCATCTGCTCCTGCACTCAGGGCCCAAAGTCGTTTGTACTAAGTTGGGCACAGGAGGGTTTTGCCTCTCATGGGCTGTTGCACCACTGAGTTAAGCGTATACGCCGAATTTTACGGTATGTACTATTATGCCGAATTATACGGTATGTTAATTTTTTATTTATGTTGGAGAAATAGTTACGACTTACGTAACTTATTCTTATGTTAGTAAATATCTTTAAGGTATCCGAATACATTCGGAACCGTGATTTTAAAAAAGCGCATAAATGGATAATTTTCATGATATTTAGTGTCACTTAGATTAGAGAATGCATGTATAAAATTCTTTTAAGGACATTTTGGCAAAAAAAAAATTGTTTAAATACAATATTTTGGCAAACAGTTAACTTAGAATAATCTTTTTTCAAAATGTTCTCCTTTTATAAAAAATCCTTCTAAAAAATAATAATATTTCACGCGCGCGCTTATATAAAGTAAAAGTTTCTCCGGAGAAGCTGAACTACAATTTTTGAAAAATTCACATTATTCTTAGAGTTACCACCTATTGAAATAATTATCGGCGTTTTTTTCTTAAAATTTCTCCCCTCTGCTGTCGTAAAATATGGATAAACCCACTTTTAAGTTATATATTTAAAAAATTCTAGTTGAGCCTCTGTAGAGAGGTCTAAGCTATGTACAGGCAAAATATTATTATAATAGAAGCATTTTTAACAAAAGGAGAATATTTTGAAAATGGGTCATTCTATGTTCATTTTTTGTCAAAATAGTGTACTTAAATAATTTTTTATTGCAATACTATTCTTAAAACAATTTTATATACATTTTCTTATCTAAGTGACACTAAACATCATAAATATTGTCCTTTTATACGCTTTTGCAAAATCTCGTTTCCGAACGTAGTTGGATACCTTAAGCGATACAGAAACAATATATAATAAAATTAAATCTGTGTTTGTTACCCCATTGTCTGAATCTGCAGGAATTTCTGCAGGAATCGAATTTCTTACTGCGTGTCACGCTGAATCATAATGGTACACACTTTTGGCACTCCATAGCTACAAGGCTGCCAACCCCTGTTATAGACAGTTCTGAGATAAATCGTTTCAAAGAAGGATTGAGTGCATTACATTTGAAATGCATAGCTTTAAAAAAATATTGTTCCTTCGTTCCCAGAATCCTCAAATCCCACTTGGGTGGGAAAAAAATTCCAAAAATTACTTTTTTTTTAGAATTCTCTTTTCTAAGAATAGGTCATTGGAAAAATATTCGATGCTCATTAGTCTAAGAAAAAAGGCACAGTTTGGAAGAAACAATACCTCACTTCGATACAAAGGAAAAGGAAGGGGGGAGGGGAAGATATTTGTTTGGTACTGAGTTTTGGGAAAAATTTTTAGACTATGCAACATCGATCGAACCTTCGGAGAAAAATTCCATCATTAAGGGAAAAATTACAACTAATGATGTTATGTATTCTAACGGGATCAGACCTAAAAACACCAAGTTAATTGCGTTAATACTAAAACTGCACTCACCCGCTCATAAGAAGAAAGCCAACTTTTTTGATGTCGTACCAATGTAGATATTTTTTTACATTCTTCGGAAATGTTTCGGGGTGTATGCAAATAATTTTGTCAGAGTTTCTTTGAGAATTAGGAACTTATTCAAAATGCCACTTTTTTCTAACAATCTATTTATTCTTTTAGCGTTACTTATATTTTTTGTCACTAACTGATTGAGTGAAAGTCATGTGATTATTTTCTGTTAGTTGCCTCGATACAAATAATTAGTAGATCATTAGAACATTTTTTTTATTTCGTTGGTATTTTTGTGAATACATATTCTAATTTAAACAGAGTTAGCGGACTGTACTTTTTAAATCGAGATACAAAAATTAATTGAAGGAATCTAAGAACATGAATGAATAGTTTAGAATGGATCATTAAGAAAATAGAATTTCGACAGAATAAGAATTTTAACATTAAGTATTTTAGAAGAACAAAGTTTTATAACACATGCCTCATTTTATTTCATGATTCAATTCTAATTAGAACGTATCGCGTATAATACAAACAAAAAAATCTGTTGCCAGATATTTTACATAAATAGATACGCATGACAAATAAAAAATAATTAAATACATTGGAGCAGCTTTAGTTCATGAGCAACCAGTATTTATTAATGAGGCACTTTCATGTTAGCCAAGTCGCCAAACAAATAGCCAAATGTTGTAATCAGTCTTGAATGAAATAACGCCAACTGCAACAATTTCCCATTGTTCTTCACGCAGATTAGTATTTTATTCAAGTTCAGCTTTAGAAAAATGCGATGTCTATTAGCAGTAGTTATAAGAAATTTAATCCACACTCAAGTGACGAGGACGCCAATTCGAGATTTAAATTACACTTAAATATTCGTCCCACATTTTGAAATTCATTTTTTCACCAAAGACGCATGGTGGAGAATAGAAAGAATTGACGTACTTAAGACGTAACTGAAGTTTGATGGAAATGAGGTAAATAATAGGAATTCAGTGGCGTAAAGGAGAGTAATGCCCCCTCCCTCCCACTCCATGCAAAGCCAAGTTTTGGGCCCCAAGCCAGATCTATCAAAGGATTGCAAAACCATAACCTTTGCCCTCCCCCCGGCAATGCGGGGGTATACGTTACGCCAGTGCTTCTCAAAGTTGCAATATTCGCGACCCAATATTCAATCATAATTTTCA
>BMAV01023756.1:97387-108256 GCA_019973955.1 Trichonephila inaurata madagascariensis
AACGTCTAGCTAAACCAACGTGTTTTTCCCCTGACGTATATATACGTTTTTCCGAAGTACGATCTTTTCTGTGCACTACTATCCATAAAATTATTCCGAAGGTTTTGGAATGCAATAAATGGTCCTTGACAATGTTTGCGGAGGATTTACTTATTTCAGATTATTTTTACTTCTTTATTCATCCCCCCCTCCAGTACATCACATACGCTTGCCTACGTGGAAAACATTTGGCATTGGGAAGCGAGTCGCATAACTTTTAATCGGCAGTCAAATGATTAATTATAAAACGTACAAATTATCAAGATAAGTTTTAATTTTTGTTTTTAATTACATATATAACAAGCCCATGGGGTCAATGGTAATTAGGAAACTTGTTCTTAACATAGTATTGCTAAATTAATTATAAAATACATTGTGTAGCACTGATACATTTATAAGTGCAATAAATTAGTGTAAATGTGTATTTTATTTTTTTATTATGTCAGAATGTATTTTGTTTTTTTACTTTTAGTAAATTAATAATTTTTTAAATAATCTTTTACTCGCGCCCCCCTCGTAGAATTGTCACGCCCTCCAAGGGGGGTGCGCCCCACAGTTTGAGAAACGCTGCGTTACGCCATTGCGTGAATGCGTGTTTATTAACTCCGAGCTATAACGCAGCACGAGGGCTATGGGTGGAATGCCCAAAGGAACCAAGCTCACCTTAAGAGTTTTTAGAGATACAAACCGATCCCTTGGGAAACATAACCACCCCCATGTCCAGTCTTTATTGAAAAAACATCACAGTTTACATTTTATAAACAGATTTAGACAGTAAAATAACAAAATGCAAATTTAAAGGTGACGAATATTATTATTTTGAACCTCGCTCAAGAGATGAGGATGACACTTAAGCTACCCCATTCCTCCTCTTCGAACTACCACACTACGCCAATGAAAGGGCGTGGATCCTTGAAATATTTAACGTGCATCGGCCCCTCTATAAGTCGGGTCTTCAGTACTACTAGGGCTTGAACTCATAACGATAACCACTGGAATAACAAAGCCACAATTAGGTAAGGAACATATAATCTTAAGTTTATTGTTGTCTATTAATTCATATTTCGAGGAGGAGGGGGAATGCCCAAAGGAACCGAGCTCACCCGAAAAGGGTTTAGAGATACAAACTGATCTCTCGAGAAACAACAACTTCAAGCCGAATCTTACAAAGAATACGTACTTGGCGTCAGTCAGTCTTTAGGCCCTCTAGAATCCTAGCCCCCCGCAATTCTAGGGTTGCGGGGGTGTTCGTTGTGCCACTGTAGGGGCACAAGGAGTTTTGTGCATGGAGTTTTGGGTATTGTTCTCTTAAACAATATTATCTTAGTTTAATATAATACAGCGTTAACTCGAAGAAAACCAAATGCTTTACCAATAGCGTATTTATTCAATCCTTATATTTAACTATTAAAACAATATTCACATTACTTACACTATTTTATTCATGAGCTTCTTGGAGCAATTCTTCAACCGCACCAGTGTGTAAATATTTGACTTACGTATAAAAGCGAATCATCCCTTTTCACTTTCATCAGCCATCTGGGAATAGGAATAACATTTGAGCTTTCTGCTTCCTTTCGCGCTTCAGCAACGTTTGATTCTCTTTAATAGTGTTTTCATTCCAACCCATCGATCCCTGGGGTACTCGAGGAAAACAACTTAAGTTTGCGCCATAATGAAATTCAAATCTTCCATTCCAAAGCACTTATTTTATTAAACGGATCGACGGTTGGGGGCCATGGGGGACATAAGGTGTTCTTTCACTGCACTGAATTAATAGGACCGATAAACTCCGATGGAAGAAATGTATTGAATGATTTCATTCTCAAAAGCAGGTTTTCCATAAATTAATTAAATGTTATCAATGGAAACCCACAATATTCTCGTATTAATCAAGATGGGGGTTTTATCAGTTTTTGTGCTGAATACGTATTTCCGAAACTACTATTTCTTTATGCTCCATTGCTGTAGATATCTTACCATTTATATAAAGATGAATCTATATATTGATAGCTAAGTTAATTTAACTTTATTATATCAACTCTTATTAAATAATATCACGATAAATTTTTATTAATAGTTCCACATGACAGAATGTGGTAGAGATAGCAGAAAGATTACAATCGCGAACTTGTGGTTTGAGTCCTTGTGAGACTTGTTGCGTGTACCTGTTGAATCTGTCAGAGGTGAAACACAATGTAGCGTCGTGATTCCAGGTTTACTTAATTTCTAGGTAGCACACAGCTTTAGTAAAATTATCTTTTTATTTACGAACTTATAACAGAATTTACACCTTTGTTATGGTATCTATCAGTACAAAAATCTACCCCTCAAACTTTCAGCTAATTTTATCGTCTGTTGGGCTCTTTCTCGCGAGTCTTTACATCTTTCGCTTCCACCTACCAACTTATCTCTCCTCTCTCTTCACCTTCCTATATGTCTCTTTAAACTCCCTTGGTGGGATTCTCTCACGCCCCTACAATTTCTGATTGATAAGAACACGATCTGTACATAGCGCCCTCAATTTTGGTCCCAACCTCCAGTAATTCTTTTGGGACAGAAAGTCTGTAGGGACTGTGATCCTCTGGTCACCGTCTATTGAACACCACATGAAGCCAATGGTGTGATGAACGGTGGACATGGACAGAGGAATGGAATGACATTGTGTTTACTGACGAATCCCACTTCTACCTGCAACATTACGATGGTCAAATTCGAGTTTGTAAACACCGTGGTGAGAGTCTGCTGAACTGTTGCGTTATACATCACCACACTAGTCCTGCACCTGGTATCATGGTTTGGGTTGGTATTGGATTTAACTGCCGCATCCCCTCTAGTACGCATTGCCGGAATACTAAACAGCCAGCGCTACATCTCTGAGATGTTGGAGCCTGTGGTCCTAACCATACATTCAATGCTTACCATCAGCCATATTCCAACAGGATAACCACAGAGTAATAACCATAGAGATAACCACACGTGGCGCACAATGTTCAAGAGTTCTTCTTTACCAATCGGGAGGCTTCCTTGGTCTGCTTGTTCACCCAATCTATCGAAAATCAGAAACGTGTGGTTCAAGCTTGCACAACGACTGGCCGGGATACACCACCCACAGCTGCACCAGATCAACTTTGGTAATATTTGGAAGCCGTATGGACTATTGTAACCCCAATCGAAAACCTCTTTGATTCTATGCCGAGGAGTGTGGAAGCGGTACCAAGTGGAAGATATAAGTTTACCTGCCACTTCGTATTAAAAAGAATTTTTTTTTTTTTTTTGATTTATTTTTCACTACAGGCTACGCTCCCTACAATACATATGTAGCACAGCCCTATGTTAGACGGAACGGAAAAATGGACAGCCGTAGAAGCAGGTGTGTCCCAACTATAGTTCGATTTGCCGAGACTATAACTCGAAGGCCATATGGCATTTATCCTGACGGACAGTTTATCAGTTTTAAAAAGTATCCAAGTATTAATAGAAAATTCTCAATACAATAATTTTATATAAGTTTGGGTTCTACTTTGCAAGAGAGTCTCCATGTAGTTCAATCCATTACATTTATTTGGGTACCAGTACATAAGGGAATAGAGATTAATGAAGAAAATGATAATTTAGCTAAAGCCTCTCAAGAACCTTGGAGTATTATTATTCCTTGGATTTCAGTGGAGAATCTACATACATTTTTCAAAAAACAACACAAAAGTAAAAATTGTGACGGGCTCACGCGTCTTTTCTTTAACATGACCTCTGGGTTCTTTGGGGGTCAAGATAAATGGCAACTCTTTTCCAACCAAAACCCAAGAAGCGAAACGTGAGGATGAAATGCAAATGAGATAGCTTTTAAATAACAGAAGTTTCAGTAAGTTGTATGGCAATTTGGGGAATGTTATGTGAGTGGTTGATACAAGCGTAAATCGACAGCCAGTAGAAGTTACCTTAAAGACTAAGCCATTAGGTGAAGGTGCATACCATTGCACGCGCGCCCAGACGTTTTTTTTCATAGTATTGAAGATACAATCAAATTAAGGTAGGATTGACTGTTTGATATTAGGACTTGTAATATTATTAGAAGTGAGATTAGTCGGGTTAGGCACTGATAGTGGTCCAAGTTACATGATTCGGTATAACTATTATTGTGTGTTTGTTCGTCGTAGATTCTCTCTTAACTATAATTATCTAAATTGTTAGACTTAAGTCACATTCTTAATAAAGTCATATTAAGAATTTAAAAATGTCTATTCCTTTTGTAAACCCTACACCTTTAGCTCAAGCGGATAATCAAAGAAACGGCCACCTAAGGGGGGCGGTTTCACAAAATGAAGAAGCTTGCACAAAGAACAGAAGACATAAAAACTATAATTGTATTTCTCATCTTGATAAGTGGGATATACAGGTAGCAAGCAGTAGAAATTCAGAGGTTTTAATTAATAAGATGCGAGAAAAAACTAACATTAAATTATATTTATTTTCTTTTTAAACAAGTAGATTTCCAATGTTTTTGGAATGTCAAGTGCCAGAAATCAGTGATAATTTTATTTTAACCTGTAGCAAATACAAAACGCAACGAAAAATTTTGAAAAATTTTATTAGGTTGTCAAGTATGAAATGGAGCAAAGTTCATGTTATTTATTTCAATTGCACATAACCTCATTTAGCCGCCATATTTTGGCATAATTTGTTTTTCATGTAAAAGGTACATCTATTTTCCTCTTTTTAACACATATTCCAGTTCGAAAGAAAATTAACAGATCTTAAAATTTTAGTTTTTATTGCGGAAAAAAATCGAATTCAATTATGTGCATTTTTTTGTTCCATTTCATACTTGTGACAATTCAATACATACTCCAATCATGGAGACTGTTCTTATTGAACAATAGCGAATTGTAAAACAATAGAGCACGTCCAAAAAGTAGAATTTTTAATATCATCCATTAGATTCTAAAATATTAACCAATGTATTCTAAATATTCTATATTCATCAAATTCTGTCGAAGCATAAGGGGATAGCCAAGTTTCCAGATTTACTGCGGTATCACTGTAATGAATTGAACTGAACTGAATTAAAGGACGTTAAGAGGCGCTGAAAGGTAGGGATTAGGAGCTTGATTTGATCTTTTTTTAATTCAACTTTCTAAGAATAAAATATCTTTGTTTATTATTTACTAGCTAGTATACCCTTTCTTCGAAAGGGTGAATTGAAAAATTAAACAATACAGATTCAAGGGGGTAAAGAAGATTTTAATGAGTTAATTTTACGTGAATTGCAAATTAAACAAAACAAAAAAAAAGAAGCTTTTTACATATCTCAGATGAACAAAAAAATCTTATTTGTTAAAATTTAAGTCTGTTGATCTATAGCTGAAAAAAAGGATTTTTTAAAAATTATAACGCCCCGTTAGTGTCGATTTTTGAAATCACCTTCCTAAACTGATCTCTGCTCAACAAAAGTAACTCATTGCTACAAACTTTGTGTAATGAACGCTTAAAATAGTGTAAATAATTGATATCTGAAAGTGTAATACATTAATATTATTTTCTATTGTATTTATCTCATGTTAAAATTTTATTATTCGCAAGTAACGCCGTTTCTTACATTATAATGGCGATTTAATGAAAACATAGCTTAATACTGGCGATGGAGCCAAGTTAGCATCATTTTGGATGATCATGTTGGCAATTTGGCGATTGATTGAATGGTGCAGAAGTTGATAGGCTATAGCGCCATCTGGCAGTTAGCTGCAGCAAAGGGGATAGCACAAAAACCTTCTCCATAAAAAAATACATAAACGTGCCAAATTGCATAGTGATCAGTTGAACGGTGTTGAAGTGAAGCGAGGTCATATAAACAACCATTCATTTTTATAAAAATAGATATATATCTGTATTGAAAACATTAAAGTCTTCAACTAAGAAATAAAAATTAATTAAGACCCACTGACTTTTGTATATATATATATATAATTAAATTTTCAAAGATTACTATTTTACTAACCATTAAGCGATGATTTATTGAAATTGGATAAGTCATTCTCCCCCACTTCTATACCCGAATGGTAAATCGAAGTTTTTTTTTATAATGGGGTCCATTACTAGGCCATTAACGGCCTTCATCCATCAACATTTCAATGCAATTCGTCATTTTTATTGACTGCATAACAAAAAGAAAATGGTTATATAAAGCGGTAAGAACGTATGAAAAGGTATTGATTCACTGGAGGAAAAGAAATGCTATATGCTTAATACAATAAATTGAATGAAAAGAGAATTTCTGCCCTGATGCATTTTATTCATATTTGGAAATGTTCTATCTTATTATATCGGTACTTGTGTAAAAAATAAATACTTCTCTTTTGATTTGGTGGCTTTTTATTATTTTTTTCAGTTAGAAGAGTTAAGTTTTAATATACTTAACGTTTATCGGGAAAAAATATCACGTAAAACATACACATTTATAAGCACTTTCTCTGTTCGAACATTTACTAAAGTTAAAAGAAATGAGATGTCAATAAAAGTCATTACTAAAAATGTATACCAGATGCCAATAAAACTCATTATTGAGTTATAAAACAGACGTGGAAGCTGTTTCTGGTTTATTTCTTAACTTTTCCTTATTTGTTTTGAAAATGAACCGAGAAGTATTATTTAGGATGTACAAATAATTTGGTTTCCAATTCAAACATTGTACCAGAAATCAGTCAATTTAAGGGAATTATTCTGAAACTGTCAAATGTCGACAAACGTCATAAAACGTCACTAAGAAATTAATTATGAAATAAAAGAATTGAATCATCATTTTGTCGCACCACATCAGGACTGTAACGTCGTCAGTAGTTAGTACACAAGAAAATTTGTTACAGCCATATTTTAATATTTAAACAGTATTTAATAGCTTCATTTGTTATTAAAAAGTTCATTAAATAGGCCAAAGCCGGGCGGACAGTCTTTTTCACTCGAGGTCAATCCTTATTCCGCAAGGCACTCGACAATCCCTTGCTTTTCCAGGCTCCTCTCTAGTTTTCTCCATGGTTCTCGGTTTCCATTCAGGGCTCCGTCCGTCTCACTCCAGGGCTCTAACCAAGTTTCTCTCCGTCCGTCCAACGTTCCAGTCTTTTTCAAGTTTTTCTTCCTTCTTCTCCTTCTCCGTCCAAAATTAACCCCTTTTAAACACCAGGGGCGGGTCCACCACACGCCCCTCGTTTTCCTCATTGGCAGGTCAAAAAAGAAAAAGGTCTGCCCTCGTCTTCCTCATTGGCAGGCCAAAGAAAAGGTCTGCCCTCGTCCCCGGGCCACTTTCGTCTCCCATTTGAGCGGCAAACACAAACACATTCCTCGTCCGTCTGGAATCCAAGGGCGCCATAATTCTCATCTATTCATCTCACACCTGGGCCTCACAGCCCCACTCTCTATGCACCGACGTGCATACAGGCCTCGCCTATTCAAGACTTTCATACAGGAATGCCTATTGTCACCGGCATTCTTTAGCCATTGTAAATTCCAGACCAGATGTCCGCGCTTGACCGAGGCCAGACAACAAACAATGACCACAAGGCCACCTGCACTTGTCATCCAACATCTGTTTGGGGGTGAATGGATAGGGTGACTTTTCAGATGAATAGAGATAGGGTGGGGTTCACCCCAATCGAAGACGTCACAGGACTTAAACTTGCAATTCGACATACGCAAGTTAATCACAAGTTCACTTCCAATAACCTCCCATTGATAGGAGTTTCATCAATTTCTGCATCAAAAACGCTGTCCATTGGCTCTGATAAATCAACAACATCTTCAACTTCATTAACATAGATAGACATTCGATCATCAAATTTAAAATGATCATTAAAATATCCCCAGCATTGAGGAGCGAGATAAGATAAGAAATGAATTTTCTGTCCTACTCAAAAGTCGTGTGGCAGGTAACATTCATGACTCATTTGCACCTGTAAAGTTTACTAATGTCGAAAAAAAAAAATTGCTGCTTTCTAGAAAAGTCATCTCTTGTAACGGACAAAAAGAATGTGACTTTTTGAAAAAAAGTCAAATTTTTGCTGTTACAAACAAAAAAAAAAAAAAAACGATTTCAGCTTTTAAAATAATGCGTTGATTTGGGGTTTATTATTCATTAAATAATGGATTTTGTCTTCATTTTAATAAAGGTATTGAGAAAAATTCGTTAAATTGCGAAATACTTTTATATAGGAGTCCGACTGTATATGTATGTAACAAGCTGGTATGCCCGTTCTTCGCACGGGTGAATCAAAAAATTAAACAATACAGATTGAAGGATAAAGAAGTTTTAAATGAGTTAATTTCACGTGTGAATTGCAAATTAAACAAAAAAAAAAAAGCCTTTTGCATATCTGAGCTAAACAAAAAAATCATATTTGTTAAATTTTAAGTCTGTAGATCTAATAGCTCAGAAAAAGGATTTTTTTAAAAATTTATTTATAACGCCCCGTAACTCTCATGTGGGTCAATTTTTGAAAAAACCGTTATAAGCTGATCTCTGCTCAGCAAAAGTAATACATTGTTACAAATTTTGTGTAATGTATTATTGTATGTTATTGTTGTATTTATTGTATGTTAAATTTGTAAGATTCTCAAGCAACGCCGTTCTTTACATTATAATGGCAATTCAATGAAAACACAGTGAAATGTTGGTGATAGAGCTAAGTTAGCATCATTTTTGGCGACAACGTTGGCAACTTGGCGATTGTTTGAACGGTGCAGAAGTTGATATGCTGTACTGCCAATTCAAGGGGAGCTGCAATAAAGAGGATAGCACAAAAACCTTCTCCACAAAAAATACATGTACATGCCAATTTTCATAGTGATCGATTGAAAGGGGTTGGAGTGAAGTGCTTTCATATACACGAATATCCATTTTTATACATATAGATAACAATTTGATATCTACTCATAATTCGAATCTCCTTCATTTATAACATCTAATTCAGAAATTCTAAGACCTTATTTCGAAACGCGTCTCAATTTATCTTTTTCTAAAGCCTTAAAAACATTATATTGGTATATACAGGGTGTATCTAAACTCTGCGGCAAAACTTTAAGAGGTGATAGTACACATCAAGACAAACAATAGTAAATAGGAAACTTAGGGTCCCAAACGTCTTCCGAAGGAGATAGGTGCCATTTAAGTTTAGGGTCCTAAATTTCAAATGATTATAAAAAACTTAAAAATGCTGACAAAAAGAAGAAGTTTTCGCTAAAATTATTCTTTTTGTCAGCATTTTCCTGAAAAATAAATTTTAAAGATAAAACTCAAAAATTGTCGATAGAGGGTGCTTTAGACTTTGGAGTAACGAACAACTCATTTTTACCGTTATTTTTTGTATCACATTAAATGCTTTCAAAAGCTTAGACTTAAACTTAAATTTTGAGCTCAAAATTTGAATCATTGGGGGTGGTTAAGTAGCGCAAACGGAATTGTGTTCAGGAGGTGAAATTACTACTTAATCATCCCCAACGATTCAAATTTTGAGCTCAAAATTTAAGTCCGAGCTTTTGAAAGCATTTGATGTCAAACAAAAAACAACAGTAAAAAATAGATGTTCGTAACTTCAAAGTCTAAAGCGCCCTCTATCGACATTTTTTAACCTTTATTTTTAAAATTTATTTTTCAAGAATATACTGACAAAAAGAATAATTTTAGCGAAAACCACTAACGAATCGACCCATTTTTCAGTTTTTTATAATCATTTGAAATTTCGGACCCTAAACTTTAATGGCACCTATCTCCTTCGGAAGATACCTCCTTCGGAGCCCAAGTTTCCTATTTACTTTTGTTTGTCTTGATGTGTACTATCACCCCTTAAAGTTTTGCCGCAGAGTTTAGATACACCCTGTATATCACTAATTCTTTAGATGTTTAGTTTTTGATGGATTTTTTGGCAAATTCCAAGAAATATAAGATCATTAATTGTTTTCCTGCGCCTTTTTAACCGGGATTAATATTCCCTAAACAATGATATTTTTTCCTATAAATAATTACTTAATTCCTTCGCCTAAGCACATAACTGTATTTTTTATAATGCGTTTTCCCCTGTTCTTTCCTGTATATAAAAACATAATGTTTGAATAATTCTCTCTCTTATGTTTTGGCACTGTACGAGAAGCATTCTCAAATAAATGATGTGATCACGAACAAGCATCTTTAATTTTTCGGACATGAACACTTAATCACCTATAATCAAAATGGAAATTTTTTTCGTGGGCAAATATATTTCATATATATATAACACAGCTCATTAGGAAATTTTAGCAGAAACTTAGAATAATTCTTTGCAAACTTTTGCAGAGAAAAATTTTTAAACTTGAGTCTATATTACTGGGTAAAAGAGCAGGCATAAACACTTATATAATTTAATTGATTGTAATGTTCTTTTCTTTCAACTAATATCAGGTCGCAAACTGCTCTTTTGTGGTTAATTCGAAAACAAAATAAATGAAGTTTTCACAAAGGAAACCTTGGGATCATTTATCTTAAAGTAATGAGGTTGAAAGTTATTAAGAATGTTTTTCAAAAGAAACTGTTCTCATTATTTTTAAAATTATTTGTATTGCGTTGCCTTGGAAACACAATATTAAAATTAAAAACGATTGGGATGCATTTCGATGATTTGGTCCTTCTATATAATGTATTCACTTTATTTTTCTTCGATTGTTAGAAGTAAATATATAAATGAATAAAATAGAATAACAGAAACTTTTTGCAGTATGACGGAATATATATTACGTATTATAAAAATCAGTTATATTTTTATAATATATTGTCTGACTCTTTGGTGCAATTTAACTATATTTCAAACAAAT
>BMAV01023757.1:36732-53063 GCA_019973955.1 Trichonephila inaurata madagascariensis
TCTAGAAAAACTCTGGGGACCCCCGGTAAGACAAAAATGTTTCAAGCATCAAATTCATAGACGCCTGAGAAAATTAAAGATAAAATTAAAACATTCTTTTTCTCTGTTTTTAAAAAATCAATCCTAAGATGGGGAGCACGTTGTCTTCTGAACTTAACCCGTTTAAATAAATCTTTTAATTTTCGCCCAAATTTTTGAAGATTTGACAGTCATAAATAAGTGGAAAGTTGTCTTTGACTAATCCAAGTGTAGATCAGGGATCAGCAACCAATGGCACACATGCCACATGTGTTCCCAATGGCACTTTGCACTCATGTACAAATTTGTTGATTTTTGAGCTGATGGAAGTTAATAAATTTGTAATTTACCTCATTTGAAAACGTCTTCAGAATTATGGATATTTACGGAACTACAAAAAAAATCTGAAAGATAATTCTAAAGATAAATTTACAGCTATTTTGTAAATTGTTGAATGTCATTTGCTGGAAAGATTGAATTGTTTGAAGAGAGAAAATGGCATTTACTTTGCATTCCGCTTTTGGTTCTACATATCAAAGTAAAAACAAAATCTTTCCTCATATGAAGAATATTTCGAGTCCTCAAAGAAATTGTTTAATAACTGAATGCTCAGAATCGTGTCAAATTGAAAAAGTTCCACTTTATACCCCTGAATTTGGAATATGAAAGTGTGCGTGTGTGTGCGGTTCGCATTAAAATTTTTTTATTTCTCTTTTCATTTAACTGTCATGAAGGGATATACTTTTATTTTACGATGCCTATTTCTTATTTTAATAAATAGTTTAAACTTTTATAATATATGTGTACAATTTTAATTTTTTTTATTTTTGTTGCAGAAACAGTTATATTTTATGACGTCTATTTTTGTGTTAAGTTTTGTGTTATATATATATATATATATGTCAGGTTTGAAAAGTTTAGGTTCAAAATTAAGTAATAAATAAATAAAAATAGAGCGAACTCTTTACCATCGCGTAAGGATTTGTGGGTAAATAAGCCTATTTAAAGGTGGAGCGAGCGCTGACGAAGAAGAATGCATACTTGAAAAGGCTTAGCTGGTGACTCCTGGTCGAATTAGTTGTTAATGTTCTACTCGGTTGCGCGCCAAAGGGCCGCCATGTTGGATTTTATGTGATTGAAGCGAAATAAAGAAGTTATTATAGAGATGATGCCTTCCTCATTTTACCAGCAGGCCTGGAGCCTGTCATATATATATATATATATATATATATATGAAGCAAAATTAATACATATAATAAAACTGTAAATCTAAATTATTAACCTCTATTCTCTAATTTTGCACGCATTATCACGAGAATCGAGTTGTTTCAAAAATGTTCTACTGTGTGGCACGCTGATTTTGTAATGGTTTAGCATGCCACAGCCAAACGGTTGCCGAACTCAGGCATAGATCTTAAAAACAGAAAATTAACACGTCACCATTATCAGAATGGCATACAAAAAAGCGGCGAGTTGATAGTATTTAGTTAGTTATTTCTTAGTCAGTTGTATAAAATGTGAAGATTTGTAAGTGGATAAAATGCTTCAGAATGTATGTCAGAAAGCGTAAAGTGTAAGAAAAATAATACTTATTAATCTTCACAGCTAAACCACTGATAAGTTAACTTTGTAATCTTATTCCTGTATGACGGGTTTGGAAAATCGAAATTTAACAAGATAATTAGTATATTTATGATGTAGGTATGTTTTTAAGAAATTTATGGGATAATAATGTCCTATAAATGATAACAAAACCTCTTAATATTTTTGGATTTGTCTATTTTGTGCATGGCTTTTCACTTTTTAAAGTAAAAATTTTATATAGTTTCTATAAATATATATATGTAAGTTACGATTCAGAAATAGGTATTTTAATTACATGGAATTTTTAAATGCATCGCTTAAATCAAACATTACAAAATATTTTATTATCAACTATCTGTAAATCTAAATGTAACAAGTCAACATAGCTTTAATTCTAGTAAATTTTTAATAAGATAAATTATCTTGATTAGAATTTAATATTTGGTTGATATATATAAATTCAGTTCACTATTTTAACCATGAATAATCGAATTTTGAACTCTGTCTCTCTTTATATATTTAGTTCTCTGCATTTTAGGGCCTTACAAGGTACAGCTAATAGTAAATTTTAGGAATTTGATTTTAATAGATGATGATGATGATGGATATTTATATCATGAGCATTATAATTCATGACATATATTTTATAAGATATAACACTAAAATAGACACAAAATGATATATTTTGAAAATTAAATTTGAAATTTCGCAAAAAACTCGTCACACAATGATAACCATGAAAATAAACTAACAGGAGTATATATTTTAATTAAATCAATACCAAGCCTTTCCTCAAAAATTTTCTCAACTCTGAAATTTGTATGACGAGATAAAAAAAAACTCATAAAATTCTCTTTAGCTAATTTTCTCCTCAGTTTCTACTTAATTTAGAGTTAACTAAATTTTCTGTTAATCTACAATTGATAGATATTTGAGATATATTTATAGAAAAGCCTAAATATGAAATTTGCACAATTTAGGCCCTTTTTCAAGTGTTGCGGAAATATATTCTCAGTTGTTGTACTTACATACTTCAGCAATTTTACTCTGTGTGTGTGTCTCTCTCTGTGTGTGTGTGTGTGCATTTTAAAACGTATAGTACATATCGTCGGCTCTGTAGTTTAGTGGTAGCGTGCCCACCTCATAAGCTTAAGGTTGCGGGTTCGATCTCGGCAAGAGTCGATATATTTTCTGGATACGAAAATCGTAGGCAAGCATGTCGTATGATTATGTGGCATGTGAAAGATCCCTTGAGCATAAATTTGGCTCTGGTCCTCTCGGCAAAACTAAATCACGACAATATTTAGTACCCGACGAAAGACCGAGTTGAAAAGATTCAAGCGACCCAAATCTGATAGCTAGAGCCGCCACTAGATGGTGTCACTAATGAAATGGTTCTCACATGGGGATTTGCAATGTCTGCAAAGGCTTAGCTGCCTAATATGCAGCCCTTTTGAGAAAAAAAAAACATTTAAAAAATTCATAGTTACTTTTTTTTACGTGGGGAATTTTTGGCACAGATATAACAATGAAAAATGGATAAGAATTCATAGGAACTAATGATGTATACAAAAGAATGTTGACGCTGACATCAAAACTTTTTATGTGCCTTCTCCATTAAATTAGATAAGATTTAGAGAAGTTAAAATGCTACTTTTTTTTAAGCTCGTAATCCTAAAACCGTGACAAACAAGTAAAACCGAACTTCCACAGCTATTTTAAAAATCTATATTATTAATTCTATTTTCGTGCAATTCATCGTTATATTAAAATATAAAAATCGGGATTAAGAATACACATCAAAATATAAAATTTGCAGATTAAAGTATATATAAAAAATTTTATATAATACAAACACTACTTCTAACTATTAATGTTTTATGAAACATTCTAGTCGAACAGCAAAGTTTTTATTTTCAAGAATTACAACACATCATTTAAATTTATTGAATTATTTGAGCAAAATAAAAATAAAGTTTAATAAATACGCCCCCTCCGGCTATATCATTGACGTCAGTGTTCAAATATTCGTAAATTATGTAGTTATATAAGAAATAATTATTGTTTATATAACTACTGTTCGGAAAGAATTCCACTTTTTTTTCCTACTCATTCCTCTTCTAACCCTAAGCCTAATGTAGGATATCTATATTGGTTGAAAATTATATGATTTCATCAATTAATACATAATGTTTAACTCTTGTAGTACTTAATTTTATGCCAAATAATCGCGTGATGAAACAAAACGAGACACGGAACCCGTTTCATCAGAAGGTTAAACGTAACACAAGACCATAAGAATTTTTGAAGGTCATTCAGTGAAAAAAATTTTTTTAAACATCTCATTGTCATTCAGTGAACGGTTAAATTTTATAGCTGTAGCAAGCTTTAAAAAGTAAAACGCAAATGAAACAAATTTTCCTTTTTGTGACAAACGATAATAATCTACATATTTTTTATACTACAAGATGGCAATAAGAAAATAAATGTTAATAAATTATAAAACTTAAGCTGTGAGCACAAACCCAGATTATTCAGAATCGTACATTTGGCGAAAGTAATTAATATTATTTCTTATTTTCTATATCTACGGTTAAGTTTTCGTTATATTGCCTTTGGATTATATCTGTGTTTTAAAGAAAATTGTATAAATGCAAAAATTATAATTATTACAAAATTATTTAACAATGTATAACTAAAAAAAAATGCAAAAAAGTTTTAAAATTAGATTACAAATTTGTAAATTAACCAAGTGCAGACTCAGACTTAGAACCGATAAGTGGAGTTAAATTAGTTCGATGACACCATCTTTCCCCCTGTTGCAACTTGGTAGCCTGAAATATAAAAATATTAAAATTTATAAAACAAAATCTCAAAAAACGTAAAAGTTAAAATTTTAAAAACTAAGATAACTAACCACCGTATTTTAAAAAATATTGACACAAAAATTATTTAAATTCAAAAATAGCTAAGTACATAACATAACTATCAAATATCGACAGAAATGCACTCATTACATATAGAGAGAGAGGGAGTCAGAAAAGGAAATATAACTTGTGATAATATCTGAATTAAATAAATCTTAAAAAACTCAGAACGATATAGGACATAACTAATTCTCCTATAACCAGTCATTTTGAATTCGTGAATGCGCGATGCTAATCTCTTACAGAATTTCTACTTTCCTTTTCAAACTTTTTTAGAGACTATGTATTTATTCATATTCATTCAAATGCAGTAACGGGTAAGGCTAAAATAAATAAATAATTAAATATTCCGCAGAAAACTTCATTAACTCTTGTTATTTTTTGTTAAACGCAGTTTCGTTCAAATAAAGTAAGATAAAACCTAAATTTGAAGGGGAAAAAAAGTAGAAACTGTAGGATTACCATTGCATTGAAGACTAAGTTGATCGCTAGATGAGAGAATCTTGGATAAACTTTAAAAACCTAAAGAATGTGGACGTTTTCCATAATGCATAACATTGCAATACAGTATCATAGCGAAGTAATGGTCATAAACTTTATAAACTGGAACTCTCGATCTTACCACTTATTGTCTGTAAATAACTATTGCACTTGAAAAATATGGAATGATTTTCTTACAAACCCTTTGCACAGGTAGTTTTTTTCCCCGGTAGAAAATACATGCTGTACGAAGAGGAAAGTTGATGTACGAATTCCATAAGGTAATATTTCACTGCAAATATCCACACCTTTTTCGAACAAATCTGAATATCTTGTTGGATTTTTAAGGTTCAACGGTTACCCGTTATTCCACATGATTGTTTATAAGATGTAAAAGTTGACAACATTATATTTTTAAGCCCTTTATATATATTTTTTGATACATTACTTTATAACACAGTGGTCTTCAAACTTTTTCGATTTACGGAACCCTTAGAACTACAAGGCGTTTTTGAGGAACCCATTCCACATAAACACTAAGAAAAATATTTCTTTAAGGTATCCGACTACGTTCGGAAACGTGATTTTGCAAAAGCGCATAAATGGATAATTCTCATGATATTTAGTGTCGCTTGGATTGGAATACATATATAAAATTGTTTTAAGGACATTTTGACAAAAAAAAATCATTTAAATACAATATTTTGTCAAAAAATGAACATAGAATGACCCATTTTCAAAATGTTCTCCTTTTGTGAAAAATGCTTCTATTATATAATAATATTTTGCCTGTATATAGCTCAGACCTCTTTACTGAGGCTCAAATAGAATTTTTGAAATATATAACTTATAAGTGGGTTTATCCATATTTTACGACAACAGAGGCGAGCAATTTTAAGAAAAAAACGCCAATAATTATTGGAATTGGTGGTAACTCTGAAAATAATGTCAATTTTTCAAAACTTCTAGTTGAGTCTCTGTAGAGAGGTCTGAGATATATACAGGCAAAATATTATTATAATAGAAGCATTTTTCACAAAAGGAGGACATTTTGAAAAAAGATTATTCTAAGTTAATTTTTTGCCAAAATATTGTATTTAAATAATTTTTTTTTTGTCAAAATGTCCTTAAAACAATTTTATACAAGTATTATAATCTAAGTGACACTAAATATCATGAACATTATCCATTTATGCGCTTTTGAAAAATCACGGTTCCGAACGTAGTCGGATACCTTAAATAGTATTTAAAATAGATACACATATTATAGATACTTTATATAAAGTCAAATAAAAAAACATTGTATTTGTTATTAAAAGTTTTAATTTAATTCTAGTATAATTTACTTATTATATGACATACATAAATTTGTGACCCAAGTGTCACCTATCCAGGAATTATATTTAGTAACTGAAATACGTGCTTGAATTTTTTTTCAAAAACTGTCGAAATCTTGGTCTATTTAAATTATCTACAGATGTATTTTATATTTTGCATTTAATTTGTATTTGTAGCACCTCACGTTGAGAAATATTTTCCCGTTAAATACATTGTTCTGAATGTCATTAAAGTGTTAAGTTGTGTGAGAATTTTTCTATATATTTTGCATGAATTTGCAACCTAAAATTTAGGAACTGTTTTTGATTAAGTTCAGATGAATCTGTTGATATATCGACAAGCTGTTCCCTCTCCTACATTATAGGTATTTCTTTCCGAAAATGAAAAAAAGGTACTTTTCCCGTTAGAAAACTGTCTAGCTTTTCAAAACATTGTACAANNGAGTGTAAAATTATTTCGTGGATCTCGGGATAGTACATGTAAAGAAAAAAAAAACATTTTAATATTCTTTTATTATATTATAATAAACTTTTTAAAAATCTGACAAAATAAAAAAAATAAAAAAAGTTATGTATAAATAAAATTTTCAGTTTTAACGACTGGAAGGAGCATTAGGTATTTGTGGTTATGCAAACTTCTCAGAGAACAAGAATACATTTTGCATACACCTTTATAATTTTCTTTTCGATTTTTTTATTGAGATTCGTGGAACACAGTTTGAAGACCACTGCTCTATAAGTATCATATAATCAATTTTTCATTTTAAACTTCTATCAATTATTTCTTCAAAATATAAACTGAATTGAATGTACAAGACACACATTATCATATTCTTCTTATGATGCTTTTTCATATAGATTAAAAATTCAATTAAAATTAATCAATTAATTCACAATCAAATTCTGAAAACGTTAAAATAGCATACTGACATCAAGAATTGAACACTGCACGAAATTTCAGAACCCGAACATACCAGGAAATAAGCGAATAGTTAAATAAAAATTCCTATAATTTCAAAGGTAAAAGAAGCTGAATAAACGCTCGAAGAAAAATTTGAAAATTCCTGTCTTTGGGTATGTGATTCGAAATTCGTATTCAGCCTGCCATCTAAAAAAAATTAATCTTAATCAAAGCCATATATTTTTTTTAATTTAGCTTTGATTCAGAGCACGTATAGAACAGTGAAGAGTATTTCGATTTTGACAACGATAAAAATCACGTTCATTGATGAGAAAATGTCTCCGATAATTTTTTATCGGTTCTTCATTTATCCAAGTCGTATGCGATAAAATTCTGGCACCATAAATTTATCTTCCTATCTCAGAAGGAAGTAATTTATTAAAAAAAATTATGTATATACAAGGTATCCGGGCTTAAAGTATCCAAAAGTAATGGCTTATTATTACGGAACTACCCATCAGAATGTAATAAACTATTCATCCATGGATTGGAAAACTCTCCGAGATTTTTTGAGTCTAGCCCGATCGACCGCAAATGCGAGCATTATTTGGCAATTGCAGACGATAAGCTTTTTACACTATTTTCATTAGTATAGATGTGGACGCGACAATAAAAGATGCAGTGCATACTTTGGTTAACGGAATTTAAATCAGTCACGCGTGTACAGCGACGTGTTCGAACAGAATGGAATGTCGTTACTGGCTTGCCTAATAGACTTATGAAGACTCCTACAAAATGAATCACACACACGATCAACAGTATCTCTTATCACAAAATCTTAAGGATACTTGCCAGTTTGAGATGCCAAAGTTGCTGTCTCCTTTAAAGTTCTTTCCCATTGGTGGATAGATTTTGATGTCGGAGGGTCGGCATTCCATTTTGTTCGAACAGATCGCTGTACACGCGCGACTGATTTAAATTCCGTTAACCTAATTACGCACTGCACCACGCACTACACTTCCACATCTGTACTAATGAAGTCAGAGTAAAAAGTTCACCGGCTGCGATTGTCGAATAATGCTCGCACGTGCGGCCAATCGGACTAAACCCAAAAAATCTCAGAGAGTTTTCCAATCCATGGATAAATAGTTTGTTACATTCTGATGGGCAGTTCCGTAATAATAAGCCATTACTTTTGGATACTTTAAGCCCGGACACCCTGTATATTGTATATATTAATATAAATTATATAAAATTGTAAATTTTGGAACATTTTTATCAAAGACAACGTAAACCATTTTTTTTAAAAAAGGGAAAAAAGGATGTTAAAGCCCAAGACCCCAAAATTTCGAATACCTTTTTCACTAGAAAAATGCCATTATATCAATGTCATTTCAGATGTTAGTAGCTTGTACAGAGCATTGCATGTTATCGAATTATTTATTTGTACGGTAAGTACTTTATTTTGTCAAGTATAAAAACGTTCTATACATTTTCGTTTTGCTATAATCCGCTTCATGCGAATGTTAAACTTCAAATCACAAAATTGAAAAAAAAAAATGCATAATGTATGTACCATTTCTAAATTTTAAAAGTTATTCTATAAATTGACGGTTGTTGTTAAGACCACAATAATTTCCATTATTATTAGAAGATTTTTCTTTTTGAAAAAGTGTCCCGAGATGATGCTCACCTCTTTTTAATGTTTGATAAAAACGGAATAGCAGATATTTTGTAACTGTTATGAAATTTTTTGTATTTTTAAAAAAATATTAATTTAATGATCATACAGCAAACGTTTAAGGAACAAAATGCGTTTTTAAACAAGTTGCTTAGATTATTGTAGAGAAACACACAGAAATAAGTTTCTCTCTTAACGCAGCATCCAACGATGTTCATCAATGAAATAACTAAAAATTTATCCACCGGCAAATACGGCAACATATTAATTACAAGACCTACATAGTAATGCCTTAAAAAGTTGTAAGAAAAACTTCGTTAGAATGCTCTCTAAACATGGGAACCTTAAACCAATGCTCTCTAAACATAGGATATTCGTTAAATACCTTTTTAATAATTAGTTAAAACTCAAAATTACTAAACCTATGGAAATTGTTGAACAGCAACAACTCTTCTGACTCCTATGTCAAATGTTTATAAATAAAGATGATAATTTTTTTAGACTTCTATGGAATAAAAATCACGTTTCAAAAATTTTATACATATTTTTCAAATTTTAGTGGATAAACTCATATCCTAATGGTTTCTTGGTCAACTTTTTCGATAATTAGGACTATTCAAATTAATCTGGATTCCATAGACTCTTCTCATCCCATCTATTCTATTTTGATACAGTCCTGACAATATTCAAAATCTCATTTAATATTCTTAATTTGAAAGATGTAAGACTTTGTCCTTTTTCCATGATACATTGAGTTCAGAGAGAAAGCATTTGTACATGACACTTAAAATTAAGAACTGTCAAGATATTGAGTCTCAAAGTCAAAAAAATGTCGACATAGTAATACTTGCAATTTTTTCTCCATATTTAATAATTTTTTCGTGTTTTTAATACATTACTTTTTTATGATTTCTTACTATTTTTAGAACTGTAAAACAAATCTCTATCAATAGGTATAAACATCGTTGAAAAATGTTCATTAGGAAATCTTATATCGTCGAATATTTGAAACTCATTCAACATTTAAAGCAGGGGTGTCCAACACGCGGCCCACGGGCCGCATGTGGCTCACCAGTACGTAAATTAAGGCCCACCGATTTTTTTTTTTTTTAATTTTTAAATATCAGATTTTTAAGGTATCCGACTACGTTCGGAACCGTGATTTTAAAAAACGCATAAATGGATAGTTTTCATGATATTTAGTGTCACTTAGATTAGAATACAAGTATAAAATTATTTTAAGGACATTTTGACAAAAAAAATTTATTTAAATACGATATTTCGGCAAAAAATTAACTTAGAATAATTTTTTTTCCAAATGTTCTCCTTTTGTGAAAAATGCTTCTATTATAATAATATTTTTCCTGTATATAGCTCAGACCTTTATACAGAGGCTCAATTAGAAGTTTTGAAATATATAACTTAGAAGTCGGTTTATCCATGTTTTACGACAACAGAGGGGAGCAATTTTAAGAAAAAAAACGCCGATAAATATTTCAATTGGTAGTAACTCTGAAAATAATGTGAATTTTTCAAAAATTCTAGTTGAGCCGCTGTAAAGAGGTCTGAGCTATATACAGGCAAAACATTAAAATAATAGAAGCATTTTCCACAAAAGGAGGACATTTGGAAAAAAGATTATTCTAAGTTAATTCTTTGCCAAAATATTTTATTTAAATAATTTTTTTTTGTCAAGATGTCCTTAAAACAATTTTATACATGCATTCTAATCTAAGTGACACTAAATATCATGACAATTATCCATTTATGCGCTTTTTTAAAATCACGGTTCCGAACGTAGTCGGATACCTTAAAGGTTTTTTATTTTGAAATTTATTTGAGGGGAAATTTATACATATATATATATATATATATAAATCTACAATGTATTTGCTTGTTACTTGTTCTTGTTTTAAAATAAATCCTTTTTTATAATAGAAATGTCCTGTAGATTAAAATAGATTTATATTTTATCAAACAGTTACAGTTAATTTTACTATAGTAATTTACTTTTTTTAATAAATTCCAAATTGCATTATGCATATACTTTACCATGTATGGTACATGATTCTATGTGTGGGGGGCTTTCATTTCTCCTCCTCCTTTACCGTTTGGAGTGCCCAAAAAGCAAGAAGCAGTCAGTGTTTTTTAAAGTTTAAAAAAAATATTCAGGACGAATAAGATAGAAGGCAATGTATANACGGTTGTTGTTAAGACCACAATAATTTCCATTATTATTAGAAGATTTTTCTTTTTGAAAAGTGTCCCGAGAGGATGCTCACCTCTTTTTAATGTTTGATGAAAACGGAATAGCAAATATTTTGCAACTGTTATGAAATTTTTTGTATTTTTTAAAAAATATTTATTTATATAATGATCATACAGCAAACGTTTAAGGAACAAAATGCGTTTTTAAACAAGTTGCTTAGATTATTGTAGAGAAACACACAGAAATAAGTTTCTCAACGCAACATCCAACGATGTTCATCAATGAAATAACTAAAAATTTATCCACCGACAAATACGGCAACATATTAATTACAAGACCTACATAGTAATGCCTTAAAAAGTCGAAAGAAAAACGTTCGTTACAATGCTCTCTAAACATGGGAACCTTACTGCATATATTCGTTAAATACCTTTTTAATAATTAGTTAAAACTCAAAATTACTAAACCTATGGAAATTGTTGAACAACAACAACTCTTCTGACTCCTATGTCAAATGTTTATAAATAAAGATGATAATTTTTTTAGACTTCTATGGAATAAAAATCACGTTTCAAAAATTTTATACATATTTTTCAAATTTTAGTGGATAAACTCACATATCCTAATGATTTCGTGGTCAACTTCTTCGAAAATTATGACCATTCAAATTAATCAGAATTCCATACACTCTTCTCATCCAATCTATTCTATTTTTGATACAATCCTGATAATATTCAAAATCTCATTTAATATTCTTAATTTGAGAGATGTAAAACTTTATCCTTTTTCCATGATACATCGGATTCAGAGAGAAAACATTTGTATATGACACTTAAAATTAAGAACTGTGAAGATATTGAGAGTCAAAAGGTCAAAAAAAATGTCGACATAGTAATACTTGCAATTTTTTCTCCATATTTAATAATTTTTTCGTGTTTTTAATACATTACTTTTTTATGATTTCTTACTATTTCTAGAACTGTAAAACAATTCTCTATCAATAGGTATAAACATCGTTAAAAAAAGTTTAGTAGGAAATCTTTTATCGTCGAATATTTGAAACTCCTTCAACATTTAAAGCAGGGGTGTCCAACACGCGGCCCATGGGCCACATGTGGCCCCCGATTCTTTTTAATTTTAAATATCAGATTTTTAAAGGTTTTTCATTTTGAAATTTATTTGAGGGAAAATTTTTATATATATATATATATATATATATAAATCTACAATGTATTTGCATGTTACCTGTTCTTATTTTAAAATAAATCTTTTTTGATAATAGATATGTCCTGTAGATTTAAATAGATTTATATTTTATCAAACAGTTACAGTTAATTTTACTATAGTAAATTACTTTTTTAATAAATTTCGAATTGTGCATTATGCATATCCTTTACTATGGATGGTACATGATTCTCTGTGTGTGCGACTTTCATTTCTCCTCCTTCTTTTCTGTTTGGAGTGCCCAAAAAGCAATAGGCAGTCAAAGATGTATCTTAAAGCTAAAAAGAAAATATTCAGGACGGTTAAGATAAAGGGGAATGTATACTTAATCGTTTGTGAATGACAGCACAATCAAATTTCAACAGTGAGTAACGAAAGATCATTTCAAAAGGAACACACACACCGTAATTTTCAAGAAAATAGCAACTGTAATACATTAAACATTATTTGATCATTGCATTATTATATTATAAAAACATTATTATATTATCTATGTTTGGATACATGAAAAATAACGAAAACAATAATAATAATTCATTCTGTATTAAATTTTCACTCCAATAAATGTTGTTTGTTTCCAAATCTGATATAAAGGTACATATTTTAATGTGCAGCCCGCGAGATTATGTTTTTCCGAAGTGGCCCGCAAGATCATTTGGGTTGGATACCCATGATTTAGAGTATCAGACCGGTAGTGTAGAACAGTGCTCCGCAACCTTTTTATCGCCGCGGACCGGTCAACGTTTGTTAATTTTACCGCGGCCCGCTTAGGGGGATGTTGATTGTTTATATCAGTGATTCCCAAAGTGGTCTATATAGACCCCCAGGGGTCTATGATGACTTGTAAGAGGACCGCGTCATCAAAAAAATAATTTGGGGGGTCCATAAGGTGTAAATGGGGGGTCTGCAATAGTGGCTCTCATTAAACTAGATCGTGACTTTAATTTTTAAAGGAAATTTAATCAAGTGGAAACCAGACTTACCTATTTAACAGATGTATTTGCTCAATTGAATGAGGTAAATTTTCAGTTACAAGTCTACAGCATAAATTTTATTAAAACAAGGACCACATTCCAGCCTTTCTTGCCAGAATTAAGCTAAAGAAGTATAATAATGGACGTCACAAATTTTTCCAGTTTCTCAATTATCACAGACAATCTACCAGGAAAAAGGACGTTTTAACCTACGTCAAACATTTAAGTGCCCTTATATTAGATTTTGAAGCTAGGTTTGAGAATGTTCTGACTATCGTAATACCACAGTAGGCAATAAATTCATATGGTCACTTTGTAAAAAAAAAAAAAAAAAAAAATGCCAGATTACAAGAATTAGGCACTAGGATTAAGCACTAACAAAGATCTTAAAGTAAATTTTAGAAACGGATGTCAGTAATTTTGGCTTTAAAAAGATATACCTGTAATTTATTCCATATTATGGAATATCTTGAGAAAGTTTTTAATTGTTTTTCCGGTTGAGAAGGAGTTACAGTGAGCTTGCCGATCTCCAGAACAAAAAGAGAAAGAAAGACTGGATACTATTAACCTAGGAGATATTTAGGGTTAAATCTGACAAGATTGGTGTCAAATGTTGAAAATTTGTTATTGCATCCCCAAATTCATCCCTCCCACTGAAAGCATTTGTTTGATATTCAGTTATTTTATGTATTAATTTAATTAGTTAAAATGTCTTTTCTAAAGTTTTAAACTCTATACCTCGCTGCAGTTAAAAATTTAAATCTGGTAAAGTAAGTATAGCTCTATACCTGCTGTCAAAAACACATTTAAGTTGATGAATTTACAAAAATTTAATATTAGGTTAGTAGGGGTCTGCCCTAAGCAGAAAAACCTGTCAAGGGGTCTATGAGGCAAAAAAGTTTGGGAACCTCTGGTTTATATTTTAGACTGGTTTGATTTAATAATTTTAATTTAATTGTATTTAATCGTGACTTCTGAATAAAATATGGTTGCACCAAAAAATGAATATAAAGTAATTTAACAAGGAATATTAAATGATTTTCACATAAAAAGTAGCCCAAACCTAAGAAAAATATACCACAGTAAATAAAAGAGAAATAATTTAATGTTTCTTGTGAGGACCGGTAGTATTTGATCCACGGACCGGGGGTTTGCGGAACACTGGTGTAGGGGGCTCAAAATTCTACAAGAAGTTATGAAAATGTGATGTGCCATCTCACATGTCGTCTTCATCACATAACTATGGTTCAGAATTGTGAGGTCCGTCAGCAAGAACCCATGTCTTGATTTTATATGTGCGA
This sequence comes from Trichonephila inaurata madagascariensis, assembly GCA_019973955.1. Taxonomy (NCBI): domain Eukaryota; kingdom Metazoa; phylum Arthropoda; class Arachnida; order Araneae; family Nephilidae; genus Trichonephila; species Trichonephila inaurata. Next base: position 51,369 of record BMAV01023757.1, read on the forward strand.
CGTTAATTAAGAATCAATATTATGAAACTCAATTTTTTTATTTCTTCAATTTTGGAAATGTTCTAGTTGAATTTTACAAAACTTAAATTTTAGTTTTTATGGCGAGGAAACAGTTCTATAAAAAAAAACGTGAAGAGAAAAAGTTAATTTTTATCAGTTAATATTACAAATGTGTTAACTAATAAATAAAGTAACATTATAAGAGTTATATTATAAGTGGCATGAATTTTATCTAGTTGCGATGAAAAATATTAAAATTATTAAGGATGTGTTTTTATTTTGCTTTTCAATGAGCACGCAATTGCATTCTTCTATACAAATTTCACGAAACGAGAAAATTTTAGCCGTTCTGAGAAAAATCGGAAGTAAACTCTTTGAAATGGAATTAAATAACGGATTGAAAATTTATAGTTATTACAATTACTGATAATTAATCATCATTCTATATTTTATGTATTTAAATCATTTTCAAACAATATGTTCACACCATTATAAAGAAAATCTAGCTTTAAGAAAAAAATTGCTTAAAGCTATTTATCAGCTCTATAAGGACAAATAAAATGTATAAAAAAATACATTAACATATTTTTAATGATATAGCATCTTTAATCCTTTTTCAATTCCTACTATTAGCTCACACTCTATATATATTTATTTATTTATCTTGGTGGAATTCAATCGTTGATAAAATACATTTTAAAGCGCTCAATTGAGATGAAATTTTATACACATGATTATTTGGGATGAAAATACAGTAATTTAATTATAATAATTAAAAATTAATTGATTAAAACTGATTATTTAAAGAATTAAAAATACAGCCACGTTGACATCCTTTTTGGGGATTTAGCGACCATTTTGAGCGACTTGTGACAAAATTTAAAAAGGTTTTTTTTCTCACGTTTTAAAGCATTCAGTTGAACAGAAATTTTATATTCACGATTGTTTTGGATGACAATACGATACTTTAATGATAATTAATAAAAATTAATTACTACGTATAATGTTGTGATTCTGTCCTATGTATATACATATTTATATTAATTGTAACTATTTAATAAAAAGTAGCTAAAATAAAATTTTTCTTTGTTGATCTAAGTAGGAATCGACTTAAAAAAATTTTTTTATATTACTTGTTTGAGAGAGAGAGAGAAAAAAATATTTTTTGACGGATTTCACAACTTGATTCACGGTAAATGTCTTGTCACAGGTACGACGTAGGAACAAAATAATAATAATAATAAATAAATAAAATAAAAAAAATGCAGTGATCTCGAGAGTCTCAATATTTAATCAAAAACACATTTAGTTATTAAACGAGTTTATCCATTTGAGTGCTTCCAGCGCACAAAACACACAACTTGGGTTCTCTTATTACTGGTTTTTCCAGCCTTAACCATTTTTTTTTCTAATTGCGATTGATCATTTCCGTATTAATTAAAATAATTTAATTGAACGAAGACAATTTTTCAATAAATGTCTCCTTGAAGTGTGCTAATGTTTATTTTTTATTACCGTTAAGTTTGAAAGAATCTGACTAACATATTAATTTTCTTTTTATATTAGAAATAAACTTTATTTGTAATAGGTAATAATTTCTCGACTTGAACGGCGAAAATATATAAATCTCGGTAAAATTGTTATTACTAACAAGGGGAGGGCACGACTAAGGAAATTCATTTGGGATCGAGACTT
>BMAV01023757.1:54117-68483 GCA_019973955.1 Trichonephila inaurata madagascariensis
TTCAAAATTACGAAATCCGTCGCAAAAGCCCTCGAGTAGCTGAACAGTGCGACGTTAATATTCACTCACTTGAGGTTTCAAGATAAATATCTATTAAAAAAATAATAAAAGTATTAGTGTTTAGAAATATTTGGAATAATTTATTTTTTTAAAACTATTTTGGCAAATAGTACCTTACCGTTAAAATACACACACAACATAACAATCTTCCTTAAACATCAGAGCGTAAAATTCACATTTATTACAAAACCAAAATCATGTATTACGTGTTATTTTTTTTTTAACTTTGTCAAACAAAATTTTAATAATAAATATCAAAAATATTTTGAATTGTTTTTTATTTGAAATTTTAACACATATCAAGAGATTCATTGTGTTAGGATTCCAGGCGGGAAATCTCAGTGCGATAATTGTGAGGTAATTATTGTTGCGCCAGCCATCTCGTAGGAATATTTAAAAAAAAAAAAAAAATCACGAAAATTAAAAAACTGTGTAAGTACCAACGAATTCAGTTTTTTTTTTTCAAGGATAGAATTTTTCTTTTCCATGCGACTCCGACAAAACGAGCACAAAAACGTCAAACGTATGACACGAGACGCCAACACAGAAGGGGTTAATATTCTCCCAAAACTCAAAGTTTTAATTCGAGATTTTATACTATTTGTGAAAAATTTAATTAAATATATTATATAAATTCTAAAACAAAATTTTTAAATTATCTTAATGTCGTCATTTTTTTTTTCACATATCGTATCCATCAATTTGAAATTCAAAGATAAGATACAAGTGAAAAAAAAATGAAAATGCACCACCAAAAAAGTAAAAATTTTTTTTTAAAAAATAATAAAAAATTTCAATTAATCCCCCCCCCTATACCATCTAATTTACTTTTCTGAATCATTACCATTCATACCAGTTTTGTAGAAATGCAATGCACCTTATCCTTATTCTATAAAATAATTAGTTATAAATACTAGAATCCAATAATTTTATGTTCTTTTAACTAATTTTAATGATAACCTAGTTAGCCATTTTAAGAAATACCTACTAGTTAGATGAAATAAAGAATTCCTCATTTTTTAACATAACGTATGCACACACACAAAAAAAGAACACATGAATAATCTGAGAATTTTATCAATTTCAGATGGGTTCTCCCCCAAATCTAAAAGAAAATAATTTTTATCAAAGAAAAATAACTCGTATGTATGTTGCAGTGTGAAATATAAAAGTCATGTTTCCTTTAAAATATACATATGCAAATTCTTATCCACTATTTTTACATTTTATATTAATATGTGAGAACAATTTTCACTCCATTGATCTTCCAAAATGTCTAGTTATCAAGCAAAGAAAATGCACAACAGTTTGTTTTTTGTAACAAAATTTCTACTATAACACATTTGAAATGTTGAAAAAAGCTTTTAAAAATATCGTTGGGTGGATGACCAAAGTGCCTAGCTCTGTCGAGCTTAAACCTCTCATCATTAGGATTGTGAGTAACTGTAATGTTATGATTCTCTCCTTGCCCTTTGTTAAATAATACTTAATAGGTAAAAAATATACTTATAGTAGAGTAATAAAAATTAAAAGAATGCACTAAGTTTTTGTTTGTTTTTAAAAATTAATATTTGTGATTGAGAATTTGAGAGATGCTGGAAAATCCAAGGCAATATTTATTTTTTGAGATTGTCATGGTACTGTGCATTATGAATTTCTACCTACTGGCCGGACAGTTAATAAAGATTATAAATGGAATGCTTTTTTGGCTGTTTGTATAAAGCAGTTTGCTGAAAATGACCTGAATAATAGCAAGATAACTCATGGGTCTTCCATAAATATAATAAGCCTCTTCACATCACCATTTATTTTTTATGAGTTTTTTGGCAAAGCATTAAACAAAAATGGCTTCACTTAATATGGCATCAGGTGACCTGTTCAACCTAAAAGGTTGAAAAATTTTTTTTTTTGTGTGTGTGTGTGATCATTTTGCATAAAAGAGAATTCGATATCAATCTTGAAGGAGTTTCACAAAAATGATCAAGTCATATTTTGAGGATTTAAAAAATTGTAGACAGAATTTCTCAGTCAAGAACTGTTTCAGAAGTAACTTTGAAGATAAAAATTTTAAACAATAAATTTATACCCTTTGTTTTATGACACAACATTCTATATACTTTTTGATCATAGTATAATTATTTTTTCTTTATGGAGGATTCAGAACTTGAATATTCTGATTTTGATTATATTTATATATAATTCAGTATGTATACCTTTAATAGAAATTTTAAAGGGAAAATTTAGAATAATGTGTCAAGGAATTCATATTTTACATTTTATTTGCTTTTATCAGTTTTATGTTTTTTATATATATGGAAGAAATCTAACACACTCTCAATGCAAAATTTGAAATACATTGTATTTCAAATTTTGAATACACTTTTTATGCTATTATCACAGTGTAACTTTTTTTATAATTTCAACTTCTTTTAATTTTTTTCAGTATAACAAAATTAAAAAAATTGGTGTACATCTCACTGCTAAATGTAGAAACAAATGATTTAGCTGAGATAGAAGCTAATTTAAATGAATTTAAAGAAAATGTGATCATAAAAAATTTTTAACCAATTTTTCAAAACATTTCTAAAAATTCTTATTCCGATACAAATTTAAGAATAAAACAAATGAAACAATAAAACTAAAATTTTATTAACAAAAATTTAGTAAATATAAATTAATCATCAAGTACAATATCTTTCTTTGTGTACAAAAAATTCCACACATGTAGCTTCAACAAAATACAGAAAAATTAATCGAAAATCATGATGTACCAAAATTATTGTAGAACATTTGAGTTACTTAAAATGAATACATATTAACTGGTTATACTATAAAAAGTTATATTATTAAAAAAATTTAAATAAATCACAAGAAAACTTTTAATGCTTTAAATGGCATTTTATTTCAAATTGTTTTAAAAATAAATTATCTAAAACTCCATATTATACAATTTTTCCTAATAAAAGTGAAAGTGTAAATATATATTTCTCCTAAAAATGAATTTATTTATACTTGCATATTTTTGGGTTCATAGATCAAATACATAAAAAATATTTAAAATGTTAACAATAATACTTTAGGAATAAATTTAACCATCTATAGAAGATTCAGTCCATTGTTTAAGCACTACAGGCAGATTTTGACTGCTTTCAACTGCCTCTCTAACTTCATCAGGGGTTACTAAAAGCCTTACCAGCATATATCTTTTTAAGACATTGGAGGAAGAATCCCCACTGCTTTTAATAAGTTCTAAATCTAACAGGTGTTCAAAGGCTTTCATAACAACAGGTTTTTCAACATTCCATTTCATTCTATTATGAAGAAATCTTGTTAATTCATTGAAAACTATCTCAAAATTAAAAGGCTCATTATCATATATTTCAGTCAAATGCATCATAGCTATAACTAAAGTAAGTTCAAGAACAGATAGACCTCGCATAACAGCGCCTTTGCTATCAGCAGTATGAGAGTGTTCATATGCATCTTCGAAATCTTTGACAGTAAGTTTAGGATGAGATTCTTCAATATTCATTACAACTAATTGTAAAAGTTGTTTAAGGTCCCTAAGAGATTGACTACAATTAAAGCAATTCTCTAACACATTTTTCACACCGGTTTCCTTGAACAAGTTCTTGATATCAGCATTCCAACGCTTTTGGAACTTAAAATCTTTAAAATCATGTAAAATTAAGAATTCTTTAGCACAATTTATGTATTCATCAAGAGTCATCTCATCAAATAAAAGTATTTTCTGGTGAGAAAATCTTGAATTAACTCTATTTTCAAGCACTTGAAGAAGATCTGGACGGCTGCACATGCCAATAATGCATATTGGGGTTTGTTGCAATTGGGCAATGTCAAAAAGATTGTACAGAAGGTTCTGGTTTTTATGAGTGCAAAAAAGTTCAAAATTGTCTAAAACAAACAGCACTGATTTACTTTCTTTTGTACCACTTTTCAAGGCAGCCAACAGAAGTCTGAGTTTTTCAGAAAAATTCTCCGATTTACTTTCAACTTCTTTCGATTTTAACTGCTTAGTGATGTCTTCAAGCGCTAAATCATCTGTAGTATGTATTAAACCATCTAAAGCAACATGTAGCATATTATCTTTTACAAGATGGTTTTGAAATACTGTTTCTAAAGCACTTTCTAATAGTGTTGATTTACCACTTCCAACAGCACCTATGACAAGAACAGAACTACTTTCACTCATTAGAGCTGTACGTTTGATTATGTTCTCCAAGTGCTGTTTTTTGGGTTCCAGGTAGTTCAATAAATGGTTACAATACCCATATGGTTTCAGCTGATCACGAAGAGAAATTATCAATTCGGTCCATACTTCACGAGACATGTTTTTCTTCACAAGATTGATATTTTATTCAAAAAAATAATTCAAAATGGATAATCTTTACAGAAGTGCATCAGATGTGTATTCCTAAAAAAAGATAAAAAGTCATAAGAGCACTGCAAAAAAATATGAAGTAAATTAATTTTTTGAAAGGTCATTGTAGATAAACATTACATTATGTACATGATATTGATTTAAAATTCAGCACTCAAAATATTAAAAAACCCCATAATTACTTTTTAAATCAATTGTTTTTATCATTCTTTCATAACAAACAAAAACCTAACTATTTTCAAGCTATAAATAGCTTTAAAATCCTAAATAATTGTGTGGTGACCAATGATCTTTTAAAATCTAAGTATTTGTATTTTAAGTTAAAAGTGCATTCAATAATGCCCACAGACTTCTTTTATAGGGGTAGGGTATAATATTCTAAAAAATAGAAAGACAAAAGCACTGAAGAGAAATCTCTATTCTAAAATTTGTTGGTTTATGGGGGCAAAGTGAACTTCTAAATCTCTCTCTTGTGTACACCACATAGTTCATTAAATTAATTATGAAAATGATTTGTTACACTTCTGTATATTTATGTTTTTCAATTTAAAGAAAACTCTACATTTGTTTCTCATCAAATTGCTAATTATTAAACAAGACTGATCTTACTTCTAATAAATTATTACAATATTTGTTTTTACATGAAAGAAAATTTTTGTTTAACACAGAATTCTACTAAATTAATTGGACATTTTCTTTCAAATGTTTTCATAAATGATTGGAAAAATCATATTAAAAAGTTCATTAGGAAGTATGTATATAAACATTTTCATAATATAAAATGTCTTTTATATTTATTTATTTCACTTCTAATATATGTAAGACAACAGATGTTTAGTAAAGGTACCCTAAAATAAAAAAAAAATTCAAGTTGTATGTTCTCTCAATAAGAAATTTAACATCTTAGCAAAGTAAATTGAGGACAAGATTGAAATTTTTACTCTAACATTGTTTGAAAGAAGTGTTTTCCTTCACTCTGAGGCTTATTAAAATTCTCAACTGAATTATAAAGTCAGACATGCACATATTTAATAAAATAATTTACTTTTAAAATAAAAGAATAAGCGTATTATTCTCACAATAAGATTTAAAAATATTCTTGCTTCCTATAACTGGCTTTTTTCAATTAATAAAACAAAAATTATGTACCAATAATGATGTTTGTTGATTTTCGACTATTTTATTCCACAAATATCATTTGATAATGAAAGTAAAATTCTTATTGCGCTTCAATTCAGAAATTGTGACAGTTACTTTTATGTTACAAATACAAAATGAAACGGAAAAAAAAGCATAAATTACAATATAATATACTGGTAAAGTTAACAATTAGCGAAGATATCGAACTTCTTTATCTGCACAACTTGAACATTTTTACTAGCATTTTTTAACAAATGGAATATTTATAAAATAATGTATGAGTTGTGTACATTCTAAAAATATATATTTGGTAGATTTGTTAATATTATAATGTAACTAACAATTAATAACTTAGCTAAATTAAAATTTTTTATATATATATGTATACCTTTATATTGTTTTTCTAAATTCAAGAATTATATTCCTTTTACATTTACGAAAAAAGTATTTCAAAAATATATCTGTGTGTATTTTTATTACAGTTTAAAAAATTAATAACATCAAACAACTTTTTGTGTACTCAGTTTGAAGACAAGTAAATATTTTAATTTCCCTCCGTTACGAAAAAAACAAATGCTTAGCAACATACCAAACTATGTGATCCAAAAAAGGGGGAATCAAACAAATTATATTTGTTGGTGTAAATTATTTTATACAGAGCGAAGTGTCCTTCCTCGAGAAAAGCTGATTACGGTACATGCAGCGTAGTATATGTATGAATCAAGTTTTGAAATGGCGGGAAAGTGAGTTTCCTTCTGGGGTTGCAAAAGAAAAGGATTGCAAAGAAACGAGATTCATCTCCGCGCCATACGACGCCAAATGTTCTTTTGGTGCGAAGTGTTCGTTAAGGGAGCATTTGGGTTCCTCGGCGTTTCCTAATGTACAATAGAATGTACATTTCATATGGGCGTCTGAAGCATTTTTCTAAAGCATTTTTTTTCTTAAACGCATACTTAAATATTTACTTAAATTAATTTTTGGGGAAATTTCTTCAAAAAGAGGAATATTTTAGTTATATTTCTATAGCGTAAAAAAAAAATCTATAAGGGCTTTTTTTTCGTAAATTGATTTCCTTCATTTATTTTTTGGATTTATACAGGGTTTTAAGTAATTTTCTGCCAAAAATATAAGTGATGGAGAAAAAAATATTTATTTCATCAATGTTTTTAGTTTCTTAAAAATTTAATTTGATATCTTCCCTATTTATTATTATTTATATTATTATTTAAAAAAAGAGCATTTAATTGATTTAAATCTTCCTTAATAAAACTAGCAGAAAATTAGAAGCCACAACTTTTTATACTTAGCATTTTTTTTACACAATATCTCACTTATTATTTTTCTAACTCTCTTTTAATTTTAAGAAAATGTTTTTATATCAATCCAAATTTAAATATCTGAATAGAAAGAACCATTGCTTTATCTTTGTCTAAGCTATTCTTGTAAGCAATGTATCAGTTTATAAATTTTAGTAATATTTATATATATTTATGTACCGTAAAATCCAGCGTATAACACGCTCTTTTATCACAAAAACTTAAGATCAAAATTTAAGGGTGCGCGTTATACTCCTGGTATAAAAAAGATAGCTTTAAAAATAAAAATAAAAGATTAGTTTAGAAAAAAAATTATACATCTCTAAAGATTAAAATAATGTTTAAAATAAATGACATGCCTTTGGAACTTAAAAGGTTGTAGTTCTTGAAGTATATTATTTTTTTGCTAAAGCTTGGAATAATATATCGAATAAATGACTTCAAAACATTAGAGCGTTACGCATTAACATTTCAGGTTTCTTCGTAAAAAAGGGGGTGCGCATTATACGGCGAACACACCAGAAAACTAAAAATTGCAGCTTTAAAGTATAGTTGCGCGTTATACTCCGGATTTTACGGTATATAGTTTGTGATATATAGATATAGAGATATAAATATATTGCTATATGATAATTATTATAAGTAAAAAGTTTTTGAGAAAGTATCGAAATTTGCAAAGATTTTTCATTTTATTCCTTAAGCATGATTACATATTTTAATAAAAGAAGTGTTTCTGTTATTTTGACCAAGGAAAATTTCAGAACAAGAGTTTCAACCTTTTTATTTTACATATTTTTTATTCTTTTTTTTTTTTAGTGCTGACTGTACAAGGTTTACTTTTAAATTATTAATAGCATATATTATAGTTTTAAATTTACATTAGGTAATAGAAATATTTGAATTTCAGTTCTATTCTTTGTACTACATATCTTATTAATTTTATTCCCATCTTATATTTAATTTACACAAAATTTTTTGGTTCTACGCGATGTCTTAGCAGTATAATCTCCAAACTTTTAGTCTTCCGCTTTCGAAGCGTTAAGCATTCTTTTGCGTTAAAAGATGTTGCAATAAATAAATAAAATAAAAATAAAAAAAACATCTATTTAACAAAATTAATTTTAATACACTTTATTCACATAGATATGTATATACGCATGTATTTAATAAAATTTTAATACAAAATTTTCAAGTTTTTTGAAAAGAAAAATGTTTTTGGAAAATAATCTTATATTTTTCTTTACATTGTCTTTTTTTAGCATCATATTGTAAGCAAATTATTCGATGTCGTCAATTTTGTAATTAATTTCAACATTCGAATGTGTGTCTAAGTACTTACGCATACTTTTCATGATGTTCCTCATTTCGGATGACGCGGGAACAGAAGCTGCATTATTCGTTTCATTTTCGTCGTCGGAATTTGCATCAATATTTTTCAATTCCTACTATTAGCTCACAATCTCTCTATATTTATTTATTTATATATTTAACTATTTATTTATTTTGGTGGAATTTTCAATCGTTAATAAAATACATTTTAAAGCTCTCGTTTGAGCTGAAATTTTATATGCAGGATTTTTTTGGATGACAATACAATAATATAATAATAATTAATAAAAATTAATTGATTAAAACTAATTATTTAAAGAATTACAAATACAACCACGTTGGCATCATTTTTGGCGACTTGTGTTAAAACTTGATCCGTTTTTTTTTTCTCACGTGTTAAAGTATTCAGTTGAACTGAAATTTATATTGGATGACAATACAATACTATAATAATAATTAATTAAAATTAATTGATTAAAACTAATTATTTAAAGTATTATAAATACAACCACGTTGGCATCATTTTTGGCGACTTAGTGACCCTTTTGGCGACTTGTGTCAAAACTTGAAAATGTTTTTTTCTCACGTGTTAAAGTATTCAGTTCAACTGAAATTTATGTACACGATTGTTTTGGATGACAATACAATACTTAAATGATAATGAATAAAAATTAATGACCACTTAATGTTATGATTCTGTCCTATGTATATACATATTTATATTAATTGTGACTATTTAATAAAAAGTAGCTAAAAAATAAAATTTTTCTTTGTTGATCTAAGTAGGAATTGACTCTAAAATTTTTTTTATACTACTTGTTTGAGATTTGAACAAACTTAAAAACGTCTTTTCCATAGTTGCGGCTGTACACACATTATCATCCTTTACTACAACGAATTCTTCCCATGATACAATTAGGCAGTTCAATAATACAAAACTTTCTGAGGCATTTCATTAAATGGATGGTGTTTTCTGTATTTTGTTCATTCCCAAAAGGGAAATTTTCTCCTGTTAAGAGAAAAAAAAAGTGCTCAAAAATACGTAGCAGTTTGTCAGGACCGTTGAATTATTTCGTATTAACCGTCGATATTTCGTCTTAAGCGTTTTCGCGTTAAAAACGTATTTCACTGTATAGATAAGTGTTAATGATTGATAAAACGTAATTGTGTTTTGAATTTACATTACTCATTTTAGTGAGGAAGTTTTAAAAACTTATTTGCTGCTGTATAAGCATATCTTTTCTTTAACACTTTTCTGAAATTGTTAATTGTATTGTTATGTACTAAAGATAATGTTGAATTTAGAAATAAAACATACAAAATAACAACTAAATATTTTTTTATACATTTAATATAAAATTTAAAAACCGCATTCAAAGAACATTGTTTTTTTAAGCGGAATTACGTTTTTATAACTCTGATATTAAAAACTTATCGTTGCAATAAATACAGATACCAATATCCAAAGACGTCTTAAGACTCTTTGAGGCCCTGGGCCCAGAGAAATCTTAAGATTTTTTGAGGTCCTGGGCCTCTATGCAAAAGTAGGCCCTACCGGATATCTTTAAAAGTAGACAGTTTATGGAATTTACAGTCAAATATTCGTTGAAACGGTAGTTTGAAGCAAATAAATGTACACGACTCACAATCTCAGAAATCTAAGTACAAACCGGTTAGATTGATGGCCGCATTTCAACTAAATGAATTGGATGATTGTTTATCGTATTAGATCTAGAACCAGGCATGGACAACGGTCATCACATAATAATTGTCTTACCACTTTTGCCAACTAACATGCAGTTTGAAATTCCCTGTTTTTCGGAGAATATGTACCGGAATAATATTTGACAACATTAAAATTATCCGTATTATGATCTCATTAGAAGCCCTGTGGCTGAATAGTAGTGTATCGCTCTTCCACACCACAGGTTTCCGGGCTGGGTAAGGTTGACTCAGCCTATCATCCCTTCAGTGGGTCGATAAATAACTACCAAGCTTGCTTGGAAACTGAACACTGCGGGTTTCACGTCAGCCTGACCACTTGGCCGAAATATGTACACATACACCCCAGCGCCTAAGGACACGAAAGCTGAGATAGACACAGTAGGCCTTTGCCCTCATGGGCTGTTGCGCCACTGAGTTCAGTTATAATCTTATTCAGACAAAGTTGAGAACGAAACGAGGCCCCACGGAGAGCGAGACCCTTGGCCCAGGTTTCAGTTGCCGTCTAATATCGATCGGTGAGACGTTTATGTTATGATGAGATTTATATATTAAGGATGGGAATGATGTTAAAATCAGCATCAGAAATCCTGACCACTGTTCCGTCTTTAGATCGGAACTCATTGCTATTAGTGGTGCTCTCGATCATGCTCTCAATTCTTATAAGGACAGCATCTGGATCCTGCCAGACAGCAGAAGCTCTATCCAGTATTTGAAGAATTGGCCAAAAATTATGGACAGTACTGGTCTAGATATTTTATCCAAATTAGTTAGGCTCGGTCAGAGGAAACAAGTATGTGGTATGTATTCCATCACATGTGGGTGTGCCTGGGAACGAAGCTGCTGATAAGCTGGCTGGTAGGGGGTTGTGATCTCTCTAACCCCAGTTCCACTGTTTTAACCCATTCAGAAATTCCTTCCTTCCAAAGAAATAAAATGAATTTGACTTGGCGAACCCCTCCTGCTCACCACTGGTACGCAGCTCAGAGTCCTGGCCTATTTATACAGTGCAGGAGTTCCAGGGCTCATCAGACGGCATTGGCGCGCCTTAGAAGCGGTCACCTGCGTAATATGACCTTTGTGCAGGGGGTATAGTCTTTTTTTACCTGTCCCTGCTCTCTCCCTGCTTCTCCTGCTCATCTTCTGGACTGCTGGGGCATTTCCCTGCTACAGTTGTATGAACAGCAAGACCTGGTGTGTGACACTATTACGCAGAAAAATCATATGGACTTGGTGTAGGCTTTCCTGCTCCAAGGGGATTGAAAACAACAACAACAACATATATTTAAGAAGCAACAAACTCCCTATAAATCTGAATATCAATCAGATGAATTTATAAATGGAATAGATAAAATTTTATGTAGCCAAAAATGTGGAATGTGGAAGATTTATTGAGTAAAAAAAGTAATTTCATATAAGAATAATAGCAAATGAAAGTGACATTCGTTTATTAGTGTACTGAATATTTTGTTGTTCGTCATAGCTCCGTTGATTCAGTTACGACATCTACATGTCTTCGAACTTCTTTGACCTTTAAAAATCTTTGTTTATAGTAATGTCCACCACAATATTGTGAAATAGACTATACGATTTGTCATCTATAAAGACAATAGAACATTTTCTAACGTTCAATAAAAGAATTGATTTTATGTATAATTATTCTGCGCCTTTTTATATTTATCACGAAGATAGATTAGGAAACACAATTAGGAGAATACGAATGAATAAAAACATGTCAGTACAGATATTTCACAATATTTTTTTTTAGTAGAATTGTCTTTCTATTGGAGCCTTCTTTAAAACGCATGCGCATAACATAACTGTACATTATGTAATTAACTATTTATTCTTGATTCCGAGTAATTGGTGATATACAAAACTTAAAACTACATTTTTATTCACCTTATTCTTATCGATATATAATTGGGAAAAGTTAAAGCATCCAATTAAAAATACAATATATAAATTCATTCATTTCAGTTGATTATTCATACAATATTCAACATTATTCTTAAATGTTGAACTTCTCTGTCTAACTACTGCTACTAGCTCAATAAACGATTGCGTTTCGATTCAAAATCATTTAAAGTACGTACAACTGATGCAATTGCTTTATTTCGAAGTTGCTGTATAATAAATGACTACATCATATATGCATAAAGTTCTAAATGTTGAAGTTCAAGATCGATATATTTAAAGTCGATACTTGATTCAACGATTCTTTTTCCGATACATAAAATACCAGAGTAATTCCTTTCAAGAGTTTTCAAGAATACTACAATGGAACAATCACCCAAATACTTTTTTGCTTTTCTCATTCCCTATTTTTGCCCCTTCCTCCCTTTCCATATATATTGGTCTTAGATATTTCAGAGAAGATATTTAATTCTAGGTCGGTTGCTCTATTAATTTTCAAACTGTTTTAGAAGTCACGGGCTTTTTTTTCTGCATTTCAGATATATCATTGTGTGTATCTATTTAAAGCTTATCATTCACTACCTTGTTAAAAGAAATTTATTAATCCCATATTTAAAGTTGATTATTAATGTTTTCATTAGTGCTGAAGATTTGAAAGTATAACTTTCGAGTATTATGTTGTTGTGTTGTGGCTAATACCACCTATCTGACGTAGTCAGAACGAAGCCCACGAAATTCATCGTGGCAAGGGGCTAGAAGTACGCCTGTCGTTGGCCTAGACCTTGAGCACCATATAGGTGACAATACGAATTAGCTCGGCGAAATTCCCCGAAGAGACGATAGATGGCAACACCACCTATCTCCACCTCCACAATTTTGGCATGGAACAGAGGGGGAGGGAAATTTTCTCCTGTTCCCTGCACTCGTGATTCAGCCCACAAGACTTTCGGACCCACTGATTTAACGAGCACGTACTCCGTGTGTACTCGGAGGGTATTTGGTGGCACGGACATCGAACCCAGGTCTTCCGGTCTGGAGTCCGATGCTCTAACCACTAGGCTACCAACGGCCTTTCGAGTATTATAAATGCGATTAACGAATTTAAACAATAGGTGTTTCCTCAAGTAAACACATACCGTAAAATCCGGCGTATAACGATTGAAATTTACGGGAGCGCGTTATAAAGCCTGGTATAAAAATAATAGCTTTAAAATTGGAAAAAAGGATATATATAAAAACTATATATATAAAAACTATTTATTTAAAAGAATTGACATTCTTTTTGAACTTTAAAAAAAAAAGGTTTTGTTCTAAAAATATGCTATTCTTTTTAAAGCTTGGAATAATACTTCAAGTAAATGACTTCAAAGTATAAAAGCATTGAATACGTATATTTCAGGTTTCTTCGTTAAAAAAAGGGTACACGTTATACGCCGGATTTTACGGTACTTCCTAAAGAATAGCCTTTGGACTTTCAAGAAGTGCTAAATACTTGAAATGCAATTGTGCGGTAGCATGGGACTTGAAATGATTTTCATTATTATGTGTATTTTTAGTTTCTTATAAGTTATTAAAAAGAAAATTCTTGAAAAAGCAGTAACTATAAAATTAAGAATTAATGTTCACCCAGTTTAAAATTCAAATAAATAATATAATAACATTAAGTATATATAACTTAACTATTAATTTAATTTAATAATACATTTCTATTACTGTATAAGCGATTTGGCTACTTATATTCAACAATCAAATTAAATTAATTGTAAAAGAGAAATTTTAAATAGAATTTTAAAAAGAGATGACGAAACATTTCACACAAGCAATATGTTATGGAATAGGGGAAAAACACAATAAACTGACAAATTTATACTGTTCGAGCTAATGTTAACATAACATAATAAATTTAAAAAGGCGTTTCTCAAACCACGGTACACAAAAGACCTCGGGGTAGTAGAGGATTTATCATTCATGGCAACACGTTCTGTATTCTATAATCCATCAAGGAAACGCGAATTTCTTTCTTCTAAAAATAAAAGTGAATCTGAAGATCCGTTACAAATGAATGTATAAGTTTGTAGCAAATTATTAGCTACAAAAATAACTGTCGTACTGTAGCGACTAATATTTTCATTAATCATATGTATTAACATTAGGATAATATCTCTGTTTTATATATATTTGCTGCATAATATTTATTTCTTCAATAATTGTGTGTGGGAATCTTTATATATATTGGAGAAATCCATTCGCAATGAAAAATATTTAAAATGTATATCACATATTTTAAATAAATTAGTATGCTTTAAGGTATCCGACTACGTTCGGCACGATCATTTTGCAAAATCGTATAAATGGATAATATTTATGATATTTAGTGTCCCTTAGATTAGAAAATATATATAAAATTGTTTCAAGAATAGTATTACAATAAAAAAATATCTAAGTACAATATTTTCACAAAAAATGAACATAGAATGACC
>BMAV01023759.1:31080-53734 GCA_019973955.1 Trichonephila inaurata madagascariensis
TTAAATTTATGGGTATAATTATTATGTTCGTATTTTGCGTTTTACTTTAAAACGTAGTTTTAAAAGAATAAGTTTTTCTGCAGTAGTTATGTAGGTAAGTACACACTGTATTTTTATTTATTGTTATAATACAAATATCGTGTTGAGCTTCTTTTTTTTTTTTGCTCATTACACCTACGTCACATGGTGGACCGCAACACCTTGAAAAAATTAAAAACAGACCGTGCCATGTAAAAGACGCCCACCCCTGCTTTAAAACAATTTTAATCAAAATTTTTAAAACTGGAATGATGGGTTTTTTTCCCCCTCCAAAATTCTTTCAAATAGATTTTCAAAAATCTTAAAATTACGTATTTTTTAAAAATCTTTAGTGGGTTGATAAATGAGTACCAAGTTTGCTTGAGGACTAAACATTGGGGGTTTCGCGTCAGATTGACCACTTGACTGGACCATCTGCTCTTGCACCTCAGTGCCCAAGGTCGCGTATACTGAGAGGGGTACAGTAGGCCTTGGCCCTCATGGGCTGTTGCACTCCTGAAAAGAAGGTTTTAAAAATTAATATTTGAAGTGCTTATAAATAATTTTTCTATAATTAAGAATCTATTAATATTACATTAATATAATACAAAGCTACTTAGAATAAGCAAAAATATTTTTTGTATAAAGATACTCTTTCTGATATGTAGAAATTTTTTTATATTTTTCTTATCCTTCATTTCTAATGAATGCTCGAAATTGTTGGAAGATCCATTCGGACTTCACTATATTTGTATAAGTGCAATCGATATCTATGCGAACGATGCGATTGTATCTAATTTTTTGAAGTATAATTTAAATGTTTTTCAGTTTATTTAACAAATAAAAAAATATTTTTATTCATTATTTGTATTATTTGATAATTTTTCTAATTATCAAATTTCTTGACAGAGTCAGTGATCCCAGCGAATAAGAAACTCAAATCTCATTTCTGCAGCTCATTTACGGGTAAAAAGTGATAAAACTCTGTATGTCTTTTTGAATTTGTTTTCTTAACTTAACTTAACTTAACTTAACTGAAGCAACTTAAGTTTTTTTTTAAATTTATTTGTCTGAAATTTTTTTTCTCAAGAAGTTGAAGCTGCAAATTATACTTAAAGAATCTTCTGGCTTAACTGCAACTTCTACCTAAACATCTGTGTTTGTTTACATTTTTTGGTAGTTTCTGAAAAATACGATATTCGAATTTTAAGGAGCACCTTCAATTCTTAATTAACTTAAAAAATTTAAGGAATGCTATCTTTTTCTTTTGATTATGCAATTGGATTGCATTATTATGTGTAATTCATTTATTAGTGACTTTAATGTCGCGACTTTGTAATTTAAAACATCGAATTTTGTAGTTAAATATTTTTAAAATCATTTCTCTTTATAAATAATGAAGAATTTACCTTCTCCGAAATTATACAAGCTAGTGCTGAATAGGTATAAATATCTTTTACGGGAAAATATAGGCTTAAAATGTCTAGCCAAATCGAAAAGCTCTTGGCCAGCTATTGCAGAATCAAATTATAATGAATTTTGTACGCAAGAACTTCCTGAACAATCTCAAGTTGTAATATGTGGTGGAGGTGTTGTAGGATGTTCAGTTGCTTATCATTTGGCTCGAGATTTCGGTTGGAAAGATGTTGTCTTGCTGGAACAAAGCTGGTATAATTTAATTATTTTTCTTACAATATTTATTGACTAATATTGCACTACAAAAATACTACAATATTTTTCTTTTTTCTAAATCAACTCTGATACTAAATTTTGTACCTTTTGTGACCAGACTTTTAAATAATGCACTGTATAATTATTGAATATCAAATGATTTTCAATTTTTTTCTTTAAATTTAAATCTCTTCATACATTATCTAATTACAGTTGTAATTTTTTCACTCCACACAGCCAAAAGTTTCATTTTGTGAATCATCTTCTGTTTTTAATGTGCAAATAATTTTATTGGATAATTAAGTATATATGTAATAACTTAAATTAATACTTAAAATTTGAATCTTATTTATTTATAGTATTTAATTCATAAACCCAAATACCCTATTTTGAAAGACATTTTATTTCTTTCTTCTCTAAATGATTACAACACTATTTTGACAGATTTATTAATGATTCTTCTTTAAAAGGATTAGACCTTGAATTTTTTATATATTTATTGGCGATTCCTAATAAAAGAACATCAAAATAGCTTACACATGCCAGACTATAAGTAGTTTAAACTTTTCCCTAAACACAGATGTAGTTTCTAAAAAAAACTTATATTCCCCTTCACTTGAACACATTATTATATTTTTATATTATGTTTTTCCCTGTTTATCACTGAGAGTAAAAATTAATAATTCCCTGTCTTGTATTTTTGTTCTTGAGCAAAGCGCATGCTCAAAATAAATCTTTTGATGTTAAAAATTAAATGATGATGTGATCAGTATCAAAAATCTTTTGAATTGTCACAGCTACATCATCACATTTAACCAAAATGAATACCATCTCATTGATATATTTCATGTCTGTATATAATCATTTATATGGTTGTCAATATGAAACTGATATAAATAATATTTTTCTGAATATGCAATATTAATATTTTTAATATGTAAATATTTTACTAACTAAAGACACAAGTTATGTTGGAATAAGTGGGATAATTATAAATATGTTATATATATGATATTAGAATAAAACAAACAAAATATTAACATAATTTTAAGTCTTTTCTTTTGAAATTGGGAGATTTTTGTATTGACATGATAGTAAAATGATGGTACAATTTCCTTCTTTGCTATTAAAGAAACTACTCCAAATAGTATGATGTATCCATTTCATACTATTTAATGTTTAGTTATGCTATTATCTTATTAAGAATTATAAGATATTATTTTATTCTGTTAAAAACATGTATGTTATTATTTTAATCATTATGTAGAATTATCAGTTTTAGACATTGTACATTGCATTTTTCATGTTCATTAATTCAGCAATGCTTTAATCATAGGCTCGGAGGAGGGACTTCAAAATTTGGAGCTGGCCTCTTAGGACAGATCAAACCCACAGCCATTGAAACAAAATTGTGTCAGTACAGTATTGAACTTTACAAAACTTTTGCTGAACAAGGTTTAAGTACAGGTTTGTAATATTTTCATGCAAATTTTTTTGTTGTCATTTTTTTAAAGTATTATTAGTATTTATTGTGTGTGTCGGATTTCAAAAGCCTTAATAAATTTGTAATAATTGTATTAGTCTATGATAAAACTAAACAAAAGTCATTCCGCAAGATCCTTTGATGCTTTTTTTTTAAAAGTGGGCTGTTTATTTATTTTGATATAGTAACACTCTTAACATTTTGTGTATAAGAAAGTCCTGAATTGCTTTAATTTGACCACAGCATTGGAAGCATTTTATTAATTATCTGTGATATGAATGAATCTGCATTTTAGTAATAGCTAAGTTTGGTACAGTGGTGCAATGTACACCCTTGCAAGATTTTAGGAGGCCCAAAGGTTAAGATCCAGTTTGGGACCTAAAACCTGACTTTGTGGAGTGACCCTAATATTCTCCGTTATGCCACTGGTTTGGTATAAGCATATTTAATTTCAACCCCATGCATTAATTGATTTCCTTCCTTCACTTTCCTGTGTGGACTTTAAATAATATCAAGCTTTGCAGGAAAAAGTTATTCTTATATTACATTCTTTAATTTATTAAAAAGAAATAGTTACTTAAGTATTAACATCATTGCAGCCAAATTTGCACAATGTGAATCACGCCATGATATCATAACAGAAAGAGTTATCAACAACAACAAAAGAATTTTTTCTTACCACATGCTTTATTTGAACGGGGAAAATGTTAGATTTGGGGGAGGGAGAATGGTCAGTTCACTTGCCGTAAATTTAGCTTCTGTGATGTTAATACATAAGTTATTAAAGAATAGTAGTAGAGTTATTTCTCTCATTCCTTTATGAATATTACATTCATCATTTGCGACTTCTGAGCAATATACCAAATTATTAATTCTCAATCCAAAGAAAAATGTATATATATATATATATATATATGCATGTGTTAAAATTTCTGCACAGAATTTTCGATACTTAGTAAGATTTCTTTCTACTGATATAATATTCGCATTGAAAGGTTTGTAAAAAAATTACATGCATATTTTTTCAAGTTAATTAAGCAATGCAGTATTGTAGCAATTTGGAAATGCTAATTTTTTTGCAAATCATTCTTTTATTCAAATTTTATGTAATCACTTTTAAATAAATATTTTACATAATCTCCACAGGCTTTCTTTAAATACCACACATTTTGACATGGATCTTACCAACTTAGAATGCATATTTTCAATTTCATCATCTGTTACTCATTTATTAGAAATGATCAAACTATTTCTTTTTTTCCCTAGGAAGATAAGTATTAATGTATAAAGAAATTGAAAAAACTCACAAGTGAAAGTAAAATATTGCCATGTTAAATTAATACAAAGAATTATTATTTATTTCCTGCTAGGTTTCAAAGGATGTGGAAGTCTATCCCTTGCAAGAACAGCTGATCGCATGACTTCATTTCGTCACATTGCTGCTTCTGCAGTGTGAGTAAAAAAAAAAATGTGGTATATTTTTGTGATATAACAATGTCTAATTGTAATTTAAATCATAATTATTGTTGCAAAAGGTGTTATCTTTCGAACAAGGTGTTTCAGTTTTCTTTTTGTTGAAAGTGTACATCAAGTAGTGTATACATCAATCTTCTGAAACTGAGAAGACTTACTGTTTGATACTTTATCCAATTTTTTTTTTAAACAAATCTGATATTTGGTAATGGGAAGAGAATAAGTAATCTATTTTTTTTTTTTTGGTAGCTATTAAAGATGGCATTAATTACACATTTTTGTTTTTCATTGTGATTTTGGAAGTAAACATCAACATTTCTTGAAACCATATCTTTTAGTCTCTGTAGAACAGAAGATCTGTGTGTGTGAATCTGTTGTTGTTACTAATGACACCAACTTGTCTGATGTAGTCAGATCGAGGCCCATGAAATTCATTGCGGCAAAGAGCTAAATCAGTGACTCTCAACCTTTTTTTTTTTTTTTGTGGTACACTTTTAACAATTTCAAAATTTGTCAGTACACCAACAGTAAAATAAGTTTAATAGAATTTTACTTATATGTAATACACTAGGCAAAATAGTTTATGATAAAAAATTTCCGTGTTTAATAAAATAATAAGAACTACAAAGACAACAAAGTGTTTATTGAATACTTAATTACAAAAATACATTTAATGCAAAATTTGAGCTAGATGATTTTTGATAATTTTGTTTATATTTTTGGTCATAAAAATGATTATACCACTCTCATTTCATCATCTACATTTAAAAGTGCAAATCTGTCTTTCATTTTTATATTTTTTAAAGCTGAAAATCTAAATTCACGCAAATAAAATGTAGAAAAATGTAACAATATTTTAAAGATTTTTTGGATATTATGAGATAATCGCCTCTTAATTTTAATCCAAAATGAACTAATTGACTTATTTTGAATGTTTTGAAATTGAATTTCGATTATTACAGGGCAAAATTAGTTTTTCCTCTTCATTCAAAGTTAATTAATATAGAGAGGTATCTGAAATCAAAAGTGAATTATGAACCCAATCAAATTTTTTATATCCATCTATCCATAAAAAGATAAGTTAAATATACCACAAATATCCAGTTTATTTCTATTGAACAGCTGAATGATTTAGTTCTGGATTTTATTTTTTTTCTCAGAGTATAATTAAAAATTTTGAAAAAATTTGGATGCACCCTTCCAGAATTTAGTGGCACACAAAAATGCTACTGCACAGTGGTTGAAAATCACTGGGCTAGGTGTACATATGTCATTAGCCATAGCTTTGAGCACCATACTGACAGTACTATTTGGCTCAGTTCCACCCCAATTTTCAGGATTAATACCCTGTAAGTGGTCAGGGGCCTCCCACCTCTCTTCCCTTTCCACCAACCTCACAAGAGGACTTGCAGCTCATTGGCTATTTGGAGTACCCCCATGCAGCAAAGACACTATACATTAACAAACATCCATACCTTCTCCAGGATTTGAACCCAGGCCCTACTGTACGATAGTCAACATCACTAATCACTATATCGCATGGGTGGCTAAGTGTGAATCTTCTATTCATCTTCTTGTCATACTAATAATATCTTTGCTTAATATTAATTAAACTATTAGAAGAGCTAGAAGACCCAGTGGTTCAGTGGTAGCATATTGTGCTTCCACACCACAGGTCTGGGTTCTATTCCCTGGCAGGGCAATGTCAACTCAGCCTTTCATCCCTACTGGAGTGGGTTGATAAATGAGTACCAAGCTTGTTTGGGGACTTAAACACTGGGGGTCTTGCTTCAGACTGACCACCTGATCAGGTCATCCACCTCAATGCCCAATGGTTCTGTATACTGGGATGGGCACAATAGGCCTGGCCATCATAAGCTGTTTTGTCACTGAGTTAGAGTTTTATTAGAAGAACTATGATGAACAAATGATTAATTCAAGAATTTTTAGTTTTAAGTCTGATGAAAAACCATCCAATCTGATTGGTTACTATAGCAAGTACTACACTTAAGAGGTCAGAAGATAATAAAATGTATTGGGAATATCCAAGAAATTTCACAGAAAAATCATTTGAAGAATTCAGTGTATTCAACCCTGTGAATAAAATAATGTTGTAAAAACTATATTGGCCAAATTTAAAAAATGATTCAGGAATTAGATTTTTCCATTTTTTAAAAATTTTTGTGTTTAAAGATTTCTATCTCTGTTTTATGTAGTACAAAATTATCTGTTCTTTTATTTTGTTGGATTTTAGTATAAAATATTCAGTTATACCACTTCATATTCTTAAATATGACATGCTTAGCAAAAAAGCAAAGTATGATCAAAAAATTTTTTTTAAAAAAAATGATGAGCATGGAGTTTATGTGATATATTTTTTTGAAGGTAGGTTCTAAAATAGTAGAGTTTGAACTTAGCTCTTATAATTTAAAAATATTTATCACTTTTTCATCAGATGAATTGAGAATTTTTACTTCCATGTTTTTTTTTCTTCTTTTTTTTTATTTTAAAATACAATATGTTGGTATTTCTATCTTGTGAATCTATTTGATGGATGGAATGAAGTAGATGGATGTGGATTGAAATAAATAATTTGCTTTAAAATTAAGTGTGCATATTTAAAGTAAGGACAAGATTTAATCTACAGTGAAATACGTTTAACACAAAATTGCTTAAGGTGAAATATCCATGAACTTAAAATAATACAACAGTCCCGACAATTATTATGGATTTTCATGCATTTTTTTCCTCTTAACACTGAAAGATTCCTTCTAGGAATGAACAAAATACTTAAAACACTAGCCGGATTGAACTGTTCTATTGTATTATCGGAAGAATTCACTGCAGTAAATGATGATATTGTGTTTATAGCCCCAATTTATATATATGGCAGACGAAAACATTTTGGAGTTTTTTCCAAGCTCAAAAAATATCATTGATGCAGATTCCGATGATCCAAATGAAATAAAAAATGCAGCTTCTGTTCCCACACATCCAAAATGAGGAATGTTGTGAAAAGTATGCACAGTTACTTAAGATGCACATTCCAATGATTATATTGAATTATTTGTTTGATATTGAAAATTTGTTGACAATTTGATTCTAAAAAAACAATGCAAAGAGAAATATCAGATTTTTTTCCAAAAACTTAATAAATCTTTCTTTTTAAAAAATTTGAAAACCTTGTTTTTTATTTCTTTAAGTTCTTGTAACTGTTTTTGTTCCATTGATTTTTGTAATGCATATGCACATATATATAACTATGTAAATAAAATAAACTCTAATAAATTTAATACTTTTTAATATACGTTTTTTGTTTCAGTATCCTTTAACATGAAAAAATATTTCAGTGCCTTCAGTTTCATGTTAAACAATTTTCACTGTATTTGTAATAATTTATGCAAATTAAGTATTTTTATTTGTAATGGTTTTGTAGCAAAATTAATTTATTTCAAATTGTTTATTTTCCTTCAGAGCTAGGAATGTTGAATGTTTTCTTTTAACACCAGAAGCTGCTAAAGAACGATGTCCCATTATCAGCACTGAAATGCTTAAGGTATTAATAAAGATATTTTTTTATGATGATAATGTATTGTCAAAAATACATGTAAATGTATTTCACATTTTTTTTTTTTTTTGTGTATGTTTTTCATTTAATTCAAAAATAATAATAAAAAAAAAAAGGATGCTGTCATTTTAAACTCATTTTTCCAAGATTCTTGATTTATTTTACGAATGTTATAGGGAGCTCTTTGGATACCAGGTGATGGTGTTGGTGATCCTTTCGATACTACTTTAACTCTTGCATCTGAAGCAGCTCGTCTTGGTAAGGTAATCATTGATTTATCTTTAGATTAAAATCACAAGGCTATTTTTCCAAATGTACAGAAAAAAAAGCTTTGGATTTTTTAGATTACCCTTTTTTTTTTCTTTGTAAAAAAGCATAATTTTTATCAGCTGGAACAGGTATCTATTGCATTAAGAATAAAAATATAAATATTTTTTGCTGCATCACAAATATTGCCATTATTCTCTTTTAAAATCATATTTGATTAACTCAGAAATAAAAACAATTCAGTATTCACTCTAAAAAGAGCATAAGATTTTATTATTATTATTTTTCACATTTTGAAATCTGAAGTTCTTGATTGTTTCAGAAGAAATTTTTACAGTTTTTATTAAATGATATAATCAAAAATATATTTCCAAAAAATTATAGATAAATAAGCAAGATTTATATGAATAACCATGTAATAATTGACAAATTTTTTATTTGAAATCTTTTGTTGAGATACTTTGTTTTTATTTATCTCAGATTATGATGAAATTTTCAGTTTTTGCTTTATATACTCCCCCCCTTTCACCTTACTTTAGTTGGTACAAATTAGCAATTTTATTTATTTTTCAAATCACTAATTTTATAAATGTTTTAAAAATATGTATTTAAAATTTTTGACTAAAAGTGTTCTTAAAAAAGTAATGACTACTTACCCAAAAAAGACTAGTTAAAAAAATTGCTAATAAAGGAAAGTATTTCTAATATTTACTTAGCAAGGCATTTATTTGAATAAATTTTATGGTTAAATTCATTTAAATAAAGATAAAAGAAATAGGAACTTACATGTTATATTATTCCTCAATTTCACCAAATCAAAATCATCACCCATACAAAAGACACCTCCGAATGCTGTTGTTGTAAACCCAAACAAAATTATTTTGTTCACACATGGCAACAGTCCCCTACTATTGGCTGCATATTGTGATATTTGTTGAGAATTTTTCTTTTGACGAATCGGTTGACAATATAATACATAAGTATGAAAAAATGCATTAAAATACTTTTAAAAATAATTCTATTTATTAGTTGATATGCATCAGACTATATTTGTTATTTCTGTTGTAATGTTTTGTAAAATAAAATTAATTGGAAAGTTATTTTCCCTTACACTTTTATGTATGCAAGTCTAGATTACATTTTTTATTGTGCATATGTTTGAACTTATTTTTATGTAAAAATCATAATTTTTGGAATACATTCACAGATTCTTTATTATGAAACTATTATTACTTTTTTTTTTATTTCTTATTTCTTACAAAATAGTTAAATGAAAACTCTATAAGGAAATAACTGTTAATTGCTTTTTAATAAATAAAATTTAATGTATGTTTTAGGAGTGACAATCGTGGAAGGATGCTCTGTACAAAGAATAATCACTGATGACAAACATCAAGTCAAAGGAGTTGAGACTAACAAAGGATTAATAAACTGTGAATATTTTGTGAACAGTGCAGGACATGTAAGCAACAATTCTTTTTATGTAAATAATGTCAAATTTGTAAATATAATTTTAAAGGAATCCTTTCTGCCATATGGTATTGTTTCATAGTAAAAAAAAAGTCTTAAATTTGTGAAGTTTAATTTTGTTTGTTAATACTATCTATAAATATTGGTATCAAAATCTTGTATTGAAATCAAAATAATTAAAATTTATTGAAACAAATTCAAAAATTTTGAAGTAAATTTTTCTGAAATATTTTCATTTCTAGTTATGTAATCTTGCTATATGTTCAAAGTGTAACTCTAATATTGATGTGTTTTCAAATCATTTTTTCAATTGCAGTCAGTTACTGATTACATAAAATGTTGATTACACAAATTGAAATTTTTTTCTATGTATTGCACGATATTCATTTTTGTATTAACTTACTAAGTAATGTTTTAAAAAGATAAAAATAGAAAAAAAAATGCTGAGGGCTCGGGCAAAAGTCATGGCAACGATTTTTTTTCTCTTGAAGATACCAGTCCAATTAGAAAATGTGATATATACAGACGAAAGGACAAGGTGTTAACTACATGTGTGGATAATGAATAGCACTGAAATATCGTAACACATTAACTAATAACGGTAGTATACAGGGCAATATGGCCTTCATGGTGCAAAAGAATGGCAACACAGTACATATAAAGTTGACATGACAAACCTAGGCCTAAAGACCTTGAATGTAGTCCCTTGCTACTGTCACCACACACTGCCGACGATGTGGGAGGTGCTGAATACCATCTGCCTCAGTATTTGCCGCACCATGTGTGGATCATCCCAAACGTTGCTCATCACAGGTTGACACACGTCCTTGCTGAAACTTTCCTACCCACCACGCTACTGTATGGTATGGTAGGGCATTATTCCCAAGGGCTTCCACTAATTCACTGTGACATTCCATCACATTTCTCCCTCGGAGAAGGGCTATTTTAATGTAAGCATGCTGCTAAACACGGGTTACTTCCATCTCGCACGACACTCACCAACTGACTGATTTCACAGCCCTCGCTGAGCTACTACCAGCTATCACAGAGCCATATGTTGTTCTGCATATGCACTATGCCCGCAGAACTTCAACATGACACATATACGTTTGTGATCCATTCACATATATACAAGAAAAAAAATAGTTTCCATGACTTATGCCCCAACCTTCGTATTTATTTTGATTTTAATGTTTTGCATGTATATTTTAGTGGGCTAGTCATATTGGTCAGATGAGTTATCCTAGAGTTAAAGTGCCTCTTTATCCTTGTGAACATCACTATCTTCAAACAATGCCTGTGGAAAATATTGACCTGATGATGCCAGGTATGTACAGGATTAGACCTGAATTTCTTGAGCAGTTTATAAATCAATACTTATAAAACCTTTCTTTAAAAAAAATTTCAATGAAATATGTGAACATCACTGAATAGTTAGTTTAGTTAACTAAAGGCTTTTTAGTGGATATTTACTATAAAAACAATAGGTATATTTTCTAAATTAGTTAATTCTTTTTATTCAAAAAAAGTATTTTTTGAGTGTGTCAGTGTTTTAGTGCAGACAATTATTTAATTTTATTGATTAAATGTGTACAATAATTGTACTTTACTTAATTTTTTTCCACTTAGAAAACAAATGTTATTTAGAAAATGCAAATTTATTTTAAAAGTGTGATATTCAATTATTTGCAAGATTGGGTTTGCAAATAATATAAATTTAAATTTTGTATTGCATGTGGCAACATTGGTGGGACCTTTTCGCAATTTTATTTATTTACCCTTCCTGATTAGATTGATAAAAGCAAACATATTAGAGAAAATTAATTTTTCAAAATACTTTTTGTAGAAAGGTTACATAGATATTTATTGACATTTATAGCCAGTAATTAATTAGATATTGCCTATTATAAAAAAGTTATCATATTGATTCTGTGTTCACACTCAGAATATTTAACAATTAAATTATCAGATTTATATGACAAGTAACGAATATTAAATATAATATAGAGTATCTCTTTTTTTTCTCCTCAGTTTCTATAAATACATATTTTTTTCCTTCTGAATTTAATGAAATTTTTAAAAATTTTCACAGGAATTATTATTATTTCTTATTTATTATTTTTTAGTTATTAGAGACTATGATGGTTACTTTTATATAAGAGAAAAGCACGGGGGGTACATGGCTGGTGGTTTTGAGCCAGTGTCCAAACCATTTGATTTAAAAGAAATGGAATCCTTGAAAACTTTTAAGCCACTTCCAGAGGATTGGGATCAATTTCGTAAGTACATGAAGTTTTTGAATATATTTGTCCAAAATAAAACTATGAGAGGTGATCCAAAAAAAGTTAACAAGTAGCCGTATTTGAAAAATAGTTATCGTGGTTGGGAATATTGTTACTCAGAATGGAGACAGATGATGCTTGTTATCTTACACCAGTTGTTCGAGCAGATAATGTTAGTACTCAGACCTGTAAGAGGGACAGTAGTGGCAAGACATTTAGCAAAGTGGTCTCGTACAGTGGTGCGAACCGTGATATGATTCTTATGGGCCAAGAACCATTCATGGACAAATCGTGGGAGTTATACATGAACGAACCAAGGAGTAGACAACAGGTAGCAAAATGGTGTCACTCTTTTGAAATCAGCAGAAAGCAATTGGAAAACTGAGCGTTACCCCATGTAGCTCTCCAGACTCAGAAATTGATGTGAAAGTTTAGGTGGGAGATCTAGAGTCACCCCAATCCCCATACAGCCCTGATTTGGCTCACAGTGACTATTTCCTTTTTCCAGCATTGAAGAAACTCTTATCCGGAACAAGGTTCACCAGGGACCTGATTATTACCAAGATGGGTTAAAAAAATGAGTCTGGCTGTCTTATAAATGACAAAGCAGGTTTGGTAATTATGTAGAAAAGTGACCACCACATATGTCTCTTAATTCCTATTTGTATCTTGTGTCTATTGTTAATGAATAATTTTTCATTTATTTTGTAAACGTTTTTTTGGGATCACCCCTCGTACTTTAAAATTTATTTACGCAAGTGTACTAAAATTATTTGTAACAGCAACAATATGATGAATAATGCATTATCTTATTGCTTCTTAGTATTTTTCCTTAGTTTGATATGCTCACTTGTATAGGGCTGTATTATCCATCATGTTCTAGACTAAGGTCCCTGCTGAAATCAGTGTTCAGTTATTTCTTTTATTCTTTGATGTGACTTAAATCATATTAAAGAGGTACATAAAACCTTGTGGCAGTCGCCTATCCAGTATAGTGGTTAGTGATGCTGACTGCAGTGCCGTAGGACCTGGGTTTGAATTTCGGAAAAGACATGGATGTTTGTAAATGTATAGTGTTTTCGCGGTTATATAGTATAGTGCTCGCTATAAAAAAACCATCGAGCCGCATGTTCTCTCATGAGGTTGGTGGAAGGGGAAGAGAGGTGGGAGGCCCCTGACCACCCCCAGGTGTCTTCTCTTAAAATTGGGGTGGAAATAAGCAAAATTGTACTATCACCTGTATGGTGCTCAAAGCTATGACTAACGGCAGGTTTCACTTATTCTCTTTGCCATGATGAATTTCGTGGGCCTCGATCTGGCCATTGCGAATCAGGTGGCATCAGTAACAACAATTACAAACCTTGTGGTTCCTCTGAAGTTTATACAGTCCTGCATTTTTGTATGCTATTGTTCATATTGACTCTGATTTACATTGACAAATAATTAGCACTGTTTTATAATCTATAATAATTTTGTTTATATTCTAATGAATCAATTTACACAAATGGAGGGAAATATAAATCTAAAAAAAAAAACAGTGGTACATGTTTTCAATCTAGGAGGAAATGTTTTATATAACTCTTTGAGGTATGGCATTGTTAAAAGTGTCCCATGTTTTTCATGCTTTAGTATACAGATGGTAGTGTGGTGGGATTCTTTGATATTTAATAACTGTCGTTCATGATCTCATGTGGCATTGTATAACTGTTTGAGTCCGATCCTGTAACAAGAAAATTGAATCATTATTTTGTTATGTTATTATATTATGGTTTATTTATTAATAAAAATAAATCGGCTTTGTACAACTTTGAAACAATATTGAAATTTGTGTGCAACTTAAAGTTTTATTTTCTGAAATTCTGTATCTCAAAAAGTTAGATTATTTTACTTAAGGATATATTATAATTTTATATATAATGTACAAAGCAAAAACTTGTGTCTTTAAGTAACTAATTCATTAAGTATTTGTTTAAAATTTGCAAAGCTAGGGATAATTGGGATGAAAATAATCTATTTTTAATAAAAATTTTACTTTTTATAATATTTTAAATAATATTGTGCCTCAACTATCACTCCATTACAATTAAAGTTGGGTCCCTGATTGCATACATTATTTAGAGATATTAATTTTGGTTTATGCATTTGGTTTTAGTGAACCATTTTAATATATCAACTAGTTCCATCACATTGTGGTAAATCAACAGATCTCCTATGTATCTATATATTTTTACTTTTGATACTAATTATAAATATATCTTAAATTTAATTCTATTTTGCTCAATTATCAAAATTATATATAAAAAAAGTACAGATAAAGATGAAATTTAAGAACAGATATATGTCTGATATAAACTTATTGATTTTTTTTGTATCCAACAAAAAGAATACTTTTAAGTTTATTTAAAGTAAGTGTCAATTTTACTAACTGTATATATGAATTTACAATATTTGTGTTTGGCAATCAATTGTGTATTATTGCAATCAATTTGAGGATTTTTTCACTAGAAGAGAAAAATGTTGATTTACAAAATAAAAAGTTATGTATGCTTCTGTAGCTATATTTGAAGTTTATATTACTTTTTGATTTAAAAAAAAAATTGTAAGTTTCAGGATTTTGTGATTGTTTTTTGAATGGAAATATCAATGCAATAAGTTTTAAAATAGCAAATATTGGATATAAATCATACAGCTGTTTTCAAAGACTAGTAGATTTTTTTAACCAGTGACCCAATGGCAGTTTATAATTCAAAATGTGTTCTTTACGGCTTATAACCTTATGTCTCCAAAATACCTCTTTCTGTGCATATAATGCCTTAGCATGCAGATTCAAACATTTGTGCTTTTAATGTAAAGTGTGGTATTCTTGAAATAATTTTATTGCATTTTCTCATATTAACAGCAAAAACATACAGCCTCATTTTTAGAAATAAGGTGAAATGAAAAAATATCAAAACACAGAAACCAAACATAAATGAAAATGATCATGCCATTTGTGTTAATACAATTAGTAAATGTATGCATGATTGCTATGAAATGATGGCATCAGTTTCTGCAATTTCCATCAAAGTGATTGCCATAATAAGTGCTAATAAGTATAATTCAAGTACTGAGTTAACTATATTGCTATTTGTGTGATGACTCTTATTTTAATATTGTAGATACTTTGTTGGAG
The DNA here is from genome assembly GCA_019973955.1 of Trichonephila inaurata madagascariensis. Lineage (NCBI taxonomy): Eukaryota > Metazoa > Arthropoda > Arachnida > Araneae > Nephilidae > Trichonephila > Trichonephila inaurata. The sequence continues at coordinate 46,485 of BMAV01023759.1, forward strand.
CAAATGCTATTTAGAATACCTTCTCTTGGTGAAGTTGAAGTGCATAATTTGAGCAATGGACCAGAAAGCTTTAGTCCTGATTGTAAATTACTTCTCGGTGAAGCTCCTGAGGTAGTTTCTTAATTGTTTACCAATAATTATTTCTTTATTGTTTACACATAAATAAAATAGTAAATTTTACATTAATAACATACAGATGCATTCATTATATATACAGCCTTATACCAATTTATCAAATTGAAGTTTGTGAAATATCATTTAATTACTTTAATTTTAAAACATTTTCATTGTAATTATTACAATTTATCTAAATGTGTATGAGGTATAAAAATAACCAAATTCAGAATTAGGATATGTTCAATAAGTATCATTCATAATGTATTTTATAAACTTGAAAACTTTATTAGCTTTTAATCCTGGTAAAATTCCATTGTAGGTGAGAAATTACTTTGTAGCCACTGGTATGAAAGCTACTGGAATGGAAGCTGCAGGAGGTGTTGGTAAAATCACAGCTGACTGGATTGTAAATGGAGAACCTAAAATGAATCTCTGGGATGTGGATATCAGAAGGTTCTTGGGTCTTCACAACAACCGTTTGTTTCTCAGAGATCGAATGGTAGAAGTACCTGGTAATATATTCATTATCTTAAAATTTCTTTAAGGTTATTTTTCAATTCCTAATCTTAGTTCACTCTCTCCCTATATATATATATATTTATTTAAATTTATATCTTGTTCAATTTTTCATTTATAAACTACTTTTTATTTTTATCTACTGAACTTCAAATACATTTTTTTAAGTTTGTAGTGAATAGCACTTGATGTTAATACAGTTTTTTCAAATATCAATTCATTAATTAAATATTTTTTTACATTAAATTTATTCTGCGTTATTTCTGACGAAGTTAGAGCTAGCATCAACAGATGGCGCCAGTAAGTTTTTCTAACGAATTTTTTCTTGGCTTCAAATATATTTTTTAAACATGTTGTGGATGACACTTGATGTTGATACAGTTTTTTCAATTATTAATTCATTAACTAAAATAAAAATTTACTTTGTTGACCTAAGTAGAAATTGATTTTTTTAAAAAAATTTATATTGCTTCTTTAATTATGTTACAGAATAGGATGCAAACCTAGAACATATTTTCCCTCTTATGAATTTTATTTCCTGAGTTTGCTCTGTCTTTTAGATAGTAATTTATTTTTTAACAGTACCCATTTGTTTCTTCTGGTCTAAAGTATATTCAAGGAAAAAACTCCATATTTTTCAAATAATTTTAAATTTTAGGAATACTGTATGATAAATGAGTGTATGTGTTGTATCAGTCAAATTTATTCAAAAATTAAATGAATTTTCTACTTGAAAATGTATTAGTCTCTGTGATATTAACTGATTATTACAACTTATTGTCAAATCACTTTGCATGAAAGAATGAATTGAATTATCTGAAAACATATCCTTTGAAGGTATTGAATGTGGTTAATTGATATAGTTGTTCCTGGAATTCTATTCAGAATTTACCATGTATTAAACTTGATTAAATATATTGACAGATATTTACCATTCTTATAAATAATAGGGGGGGGGGCAATTAGGTGAAAATGTTAAGCATATATGTAAATAGTGAATTTTCTGTAACTACTACACTGTCTAGCAACTAATTATGTATTTCAATGCATACACAATATTTTAAGAATGAAAATTTCAACAATTTTGCCTATGGTATTTCAATGTTTTCTAATAAAATGCTAAAAAAAAATAAATTTTTTTTTGTTTTGTTTTTGAAGTTTTAGTCCTATTTGATTTTGTATAATCTTTAAAGCTTTGAACAAAATTTTATACATCAAAGAATACATAAAATATTATGATTTTTATACTCAAATTATGTTGAAATTAGAGTACAATTATTAATGTATATTTTTTAAATTCCACATTTTTAAATGATGAATTAAATTTTTACATTTCTAAGTTAAAGAATAAATAATAAGATTAAAGCTTAATTAAGTAGAAAATGTATAGTAAACATTAATAAATAATTTTCTAAAACTTTTTTTTTTTTTGTATTATTATCCTTTATAATTTTTTTTTTTTCTTTTTTGCTTTTTATTGTAGCTTGTTATTTAAAATTAACAGCATTTTAAGTAAAATATTAATCTCTTGTCAATAGAAGATAAATTAACTAATAATATTTATAGGATTAGGTTAATATACTTATATATATATATATATAATGTAATTTTATAAATGAGGATGAGATTTAAAATGAAAGGAAAGTTGAAATATTATTAATAAATTTTGAGCAAGATGTTTCAAAATTAAGAAAAATTATAATATATCTCATTTAATTTAATAAAACTAAAAATTGGTATCAGAAAGTTACAAAATAAAAAATTTTATTGGAAACCTTATGTTGCTCTGAAATTTAAAAAGTGAAATTAATGAAGTTAACCTGTAGTGATCATTTTATATCATTAAGAGAATCTAGCATTAATATTGTCAATTGAAATATGTGCTACACACTGTTCTATTTCCAGGTTGGCATTACAAAATAAAATATCCAAATTCAGAATTTTCTACTGGTCGAAATATCCGTATGTCACCCATCTATCCTCGTCTAAAGGCCGCTGGTGCAGTTTTTAGTCAATCAATGGGTTATGAGAGACCTTGTTATTTCCGAACTGACATGGAAGGTATACTTAACATTTTCATTGTTGGATATTCTAATTTCATTATATAAAATATCTATTAATAGAATTTATGCATAAATAATCATATTGACCACTTTTTGTATTTTATTAGTTTAATGCAGTTTTTATCATTATTGATAAAATTTGTCTTGTATTTTAGATGTTTTAAATTCAGTAATTTGTTTAGGTAGCTTATAATATCATCATGATATGAGTTTCTTTACCATCTATTGCAGCTTCTGAACTTACTGAGAATGGTGATGAGCTAGATCATTCTTCATTCTATAAACCACCTTGGTTTGACTACTTAGAATCGGAATACATGGCATGTCGAAGAAAAGTTGCTCTATTGGATTATTCTTCCTTTACAAAATTGGAAGTTTGGGTAAGAAAATTTTAGTTAACTTTTCACTTTCTTGAAAATAGAAAATGCAATGGAACAGTTGACTATCAACTTAAATATAATTTATTTTATTATAGTATAAAATATACTAATTATGAAAATCTGTTTTAAAAGTTAGCTTTGCATGTTAAGTTTTCCATTAATTATTTTTAGTTTTTTATTGATTTTCTCAGAACTAATCCAAATTTTTTAGTATATTTTTATCCAAACTCTTTTAAACATTTATTTGTTCTTAAATCTAATTTTTTTAATTGGCTAAAATTGTGTTATTCTATAATTTTTTTTAAAAGATGATAAATGTTTTACCATTTGTTTTTCTTCATTCATTTCTGATTTTTTTAGAGCTTATTTTGAAGCTTGCATTGTTATTATAGCTTCTGTAAAACATTTGAATTTGCATTAATGCCAAGATTTTTTTCTCATCATGACTTTTTAACATATTTAAAATAATTGCAATACTGTTTAAGAAATTTTTAAACATAAAAAAATTAATTTCAGAATTTTTATAAAATTAAATATTACAAGGTCATTTCAAAAATAAGAAGTGCTATAATATTTCAGCTGTATGTTTCTTTTTTGATTTAATAAATTCAAATGGAATTTCTTTTTAATTTATACAACATTATATAATATCATCACTTGCAGTCTCCTGGAAGAGAAGCCCTGGATTTATTACAGTATTTGTGCTCAAATAATATTGATATCCCTAAAAATCAAATGGTTCATACTGGAATGCAGAACAAGTATGGAGGGTATGAAAATGATTGCAGTGTTGCTAGAATGGATTATAATAGGTAAATATAATTTTTGCTATTACTTTTATTAATTCTTTTTCAATGTATAAAATATTGATATTCATTATAATGGATAAAATTTTCAGAATAGTTATAACTATTATTGTTAATATAAACACTGTGAACTTTAAAATTGGAATTGTGATAAACATATTTGATTTATTATTTAATACAAATTATTCAATTGAAGAATACAATTTGTGTGATATAAAATTTTTTGAATATTTAAAATCTGTAGACTATGAGATCTTAAAATTAATCTTTTGTCTGCTGCTGTAAATTGTATTAATTCTCTTTGATATATTAAAGGAATTTATTTTAACTCTTGAAATATCATTACTCAGTTTAGTGATTCCAATAAACATTACTATTTTATATGCATATAAAATGTCTACATATAAATGAAAATTGTGCCTCGCTTTGAATCGAAAACAAATTATTTGTTGGGTGGGGAAAATTGAGTTTTCACTCCTTTCAGAAGGAAAAATGTTGCTGTCCATTCTAACCACTTGCATCGATGACTTATCCCATTCCACAGTTTATGTCTAGTATTCAGTCTATCCAAAGCATCGTTGTCTGCTTGTATTTAGGAAATCTTTTTGTATATGCTTTCTTTTTATCAAAGATGTCAGTAATAGCATCAAGACCAGTTCACTGTGACGCAGATATGAAATAGGAGGAAGATGCAGAAGATGAAGATTTTTATATGCAGAAGAAAAAAAACAGAAACAGCAGCGACTACTGAAAATTTGACAAGGATGAAACAAATGTACATTGATGGCATAAAAAAGTTACACATTTTTGCTTGTAAATGTTCTTCAGTCTTTAATAATTCTTTTACACTCTTTTAAAAAAAATTACATAACAGATGCATTGGATGGCACAGAAGACAACATCATATGGGAAAATGGCGATGCCGTCACCAATTCCAAAATCTGCAGCAACATTGAGGGTAAGGAATGATTTTCGAAACATGATGCTGACAGTTAGAGTTATTATAGGTCCATGTATGTTTCTGAAAGTTTTTAATATTGGTAAAATAAATTAATTCTTAACTTATTATTTTTTTTCATTAAATTTTTTTATTTTTGGAGGATATTGAGGAGCCTTTTACACACTTTTTATTTTTTCTCAAAAGTGTGTAGAGAATTGGAAGTGCGGCTTAGAACCGGTTACAACATTTTTTCACAAAAATATGTTGAGAATTTGGGGTGTAGCAGCTTAGATTCGAGTAAATATGGTAAGGTTTTTTTTTTTTTTTTTTGATAACAGTTGCATTAATTTAAGAGTTTAATACATTCTAATATTCATATTAAGCGTCTAAATTCCTCTTGGTATTTCAACACTTCTGATTTTGTCTTGAGTTTTTGTTGTTGCTTTTAATAATATTTTGAGAAAATCTATTTTTCTTAAAATAGTCTCTCATATATTTATTTTTAATCCATACTTAGATCAGTAAAAATATCAAATGTAAAAGTGACTTTAGACAATGCTTATTTTTATAATCACCTCAAATTCACAAGTGCATTTGAAATGTTATGCTGCATCATAATTGTTGAAAAAGTATGCCACAGTGGATTTTGGTTGCATAGTTTGTACACTTTGATGAATTAGTTAACGGTTTCTAAATTTGATTAAATTCCTCTTTTAGCAATTATTTTGAACAGCACAAGATTTGGTATTCTTAATTGCAATGGGTCTCAATATCTTCATTTGGCATGTAATCTCAAGTATAATTCATTTTATTTAAAGAAGTTCAAACTATAAAGCCAGGGTCAAAACTTGCAATACTGCAGGAAAACTTATATGCTACAAACACTAAATGACCATCAGAATGTTCTTTTCTAATTAAATTTATTCAAATATTTATCTTGTCGCCAACAATGTCAGTTAATTAAACACCATGTGTGTGACATTTTACCTTAGTCAAATTTCTTTTCTGACTTTGAGCACAAGATGATAGAACGATCTTGCCTTGCCCTGATGATTGAATATAATCCCTTTTCGAATTATTACAGCTTTGTAAGTCAATACTAATGATCTGCCAACAATTATTAAAAACTATTTAACTAATGTATATCCTATATCAGGCCCGGTGGGTGAGTGGTAGCATATCATGTTTCCACCTCACAGGTCCAGGTCTGGGGCTCTATCCTCAGGTTGGGAAAGGTTGACTCAGCCTTTCATCCCTTCAGTGGGTCAGTAAAGGAGTACCAAGCCTGCTTGACTACTAAACACTGGGGGTTTTGCTTCGGACTGACTGCCTGAACTGGACATCTGCTCATGCACCTCAGAGCTCAAAAGTCATGTATACTGAGATGGGTACAGGGTTGTTGTACAGGGTCTTGGGTTGTTGCACCATTGAGAGTTTAATTTATACTCTATATCATTATTGATGACTTTTACATTGTTTGTATAATAGTTGTTGCTACACCAACCAAATGGCCATGATAACCCAGATGGTTACTACTTTAATTGAAAATCTGTCAAAGTCCTCATGTTTATGAGGTGTGGAAGTTGGATGGTTGTCTCCTTGTCACTGGGCTATGATTCATAATTACAAGGTTTATTTCCAGTTACCTCCATTCTAAATATAATATTAATAAACTAGCAATTAGTAAATCAACATCATCTACTATGTAAGGAAGGTATTTCAATCACAAAAATTATCAACTTCTCACAATTAATTGAATTTTTCTCTGAGGAAGAGTAGATGTAATGTGTTTGAAATGGCTTTCATTGTAAATGAAGCAAAAGTCAAACGGTTTTGACTAAATAATCCAGAAGAGAATCATTTCCTGGCTCAATGCATTCAGGAGTTTTACTTAACATATACTAACATATTAAGTTCAAATAATATCTTATTTTAAATCCTTTTCATCTATTTTTAAACCCATCACATAAAGAGCATAATGCACCTTTAGATAGTGACAAAAAAATAAAATAAATTAACCTTAGAGTGAGTGAATTTGAGATGTTATTGTTTAGAAATATTACTAAGTAGTAATAAGAATTATTTGTTGCAGGTTTATGATCATATCTCCAACTATTCAACAAACTCGTTGTTTGGATTGGTTGAAGAAGAATCTGCCTCCAGACAGCCCAGTACTGATAACAGATATCACTTCTTTATATACAGCTATATGTTTGATGGGTCCTTTGGCTCAAAGTGTTCTGTCAGATCTCACTGACAGTTCTGTCTCCTACAAAGAGTTCCCATTCTTCACTTGCAAAGTTAGTGTCTGTGTCTGCTATGTTTTGCTTAGCTATTTTGTTTATTTGTTAATTATTAGTAATGTTTATGTGTCAAAAATGTATTGTGATGATTGGTTTATTTTATTTTTTGTTTAATATGACAGCTT
>BMAV01023759.1:54209-90845 GCA_019973955.1 Trichonephila inaurata madagascariensis
TGTGTGAAAAATACTGTGCATTTTGCATGAATTTGCAACCTAAAATTTAGGAGCTGTTCTTGCTTAAATTTAGATTTTAACATCGAATCTGTCAATATAGGTTTTTTAATAAGTTGTTTCTTCTCCGTAATTATACATTTTCCCCCCACAAATGCAAAAAGTTACATTTTCCATTAGAAAACTATTTAGTTATGAAAGACATTCTGCTAACTAATGAGTATAAAAACAATAGAATATTCCCAATCTAGTAGGAAATATATATAAAAAGATAAAATGTTTTTTTACATTCTTTTATTATATTATAATAAAAGTTTAAAAAGTGTTACAAAATAAAATTATTTTATAGAAATAAATTTTTCGCTTTAATTAATAGGATGAGCTTTAGATACTAGTTTGTAATTATAAAAACTTCATAGGGAATGGGAATCCATTTTGCATACATAAAGTTTCTTTTTGATTTTTTTATTGTGGCTCACATGGAACCCCTGGGTATGCCTTGTGGAACCTCAGGGTTCCATGGAACACAGTTTGAAGACCACTATCCTAATGTAACTATAATAATAGGAATTTCATTCCTAGAAGAGAAGAGACATTACGTTAAGTGTGTTCTTTAGTTAAAATATTATTAATAAAGTATGTGCAAGTTCTAGAATTATAATTCTGAGGAAAATAATTGCTAAAACTTGATATTCATTAAACAAATGCTTATATAATTGATAAATAAATTTGTTGTAGATTTCTGAAAAAGAGCAAGTAAAAATTGTGTGAAAGAATGTATACAGTACAATTTAACCAAAACTCTTATTACAATTAGCTACAAGAATGATAAATTCTTAAAATTTTTATATGTTTTACTTATAATTTAAATATAAAAATACTTTGTCAATGAATATCAAAAATAATTTAAAAACTTACTTTTAAATTTTTATAATTCAAAATCAGCACAATGTATTTTACAAAAAGATTTTAACTAACAGTAAGTAAATTGGTAGTTAAAATTGTACAATTAACACACACATGTATGTGTATTAATTGAAAGGAATAAAATGTTTTATTTTTTGTTTTTTGAATTCCTTAACTTTTTTTTTACAAATTTCCTGAATATTTGTTTATTCTTAGAATGTTTATCAAGTCAGAAGTAGCATCTTGGATTTAATTATTGATTGCAATATTCTCGTTACATTTTCATTGGAATTGATTGCTTTTTTTTAATGATAGGAACTGAACATAGGAGTTGCTAACAACATTAAAACATTTCATCAAACACATACTGGAGAATTAGGTTATGTCTTGTATATTCCAAATGAAGTAAGTTAAGTAGTACCAGTAGAGTTTTTTATTCAAAATTTATTAATGTCTTTTTATTTATTATTATTCTTATTAAAAATAAAATTATTTATTCCCTCTGAAAACATAAACTAGTGTTCATGTTCATTTTTATGTTATTTTAATATATTTTAATAAAATTTGTCTTTTACTTATATTATAAATTGTAATGTAGCTATTAATGTGAAATTTCTTCAATTTTTTTATAAAAATTACTGCTAAGTATTATTATTCTTTTGTTATTAATTCTTTTAAAAATATACATAAAACTGAAAAAAATTCTTAAAAAAATAATATTTTTAAAATGTTTAAATATTTGTACAGATATCTACCAATTCCTTAAAGGGAAAAAATTAGTTATTTCTGCAGAATTTTGTTCTCTTCACATATAGTCACAACAGCTTCAAATATTTTTTAATAAAAATTAAAGTACTCTAGAGCGGTGGTCACCAACCCTTTTGCCCTCACAAACCATTAAATTCACAATTCAAATCCTGCAGACTACTAATAGGATTTTTTAAGTGTTAAAAGTATTTATAAAAAAAATTATGATCTTCAAATACAACTTAACATGATTAGTAAGTATATTCCATATTTTTGCCTCTTCAAAACACCAAGCGACTTCTCAGGGACAAATTTCGGCAGAAAAGAATATCCACTCTTATAGAGTTGGCTGTTGGCACATCTTGGTCTCGTCTGCTCAATGGCCAAAGTCGTGCTCAGCTTTTTGCCCTACCTAGGGTGGAGGGTGTGGCATTTTTCAAAGTCATCATTGGACATGATTACCTACCTGGAGTTGTCTGCTTTATATTGGACAGCAACATCTACTTTATGTTAGACTGCAAGATGCCTTATGTCTGAGAGGATGTTGGCGGGCATAATTTTTTAAAATTATACATATATATATATTTCTGGGGACCAGCCAAATTTTCTCACAGACCACTACTTTGGCGACCTCTGCTCTAGACTGTTATTATCAAATTAAAGATTGTAAACTACTGGTGTATTTATTATCCCCTCACCTAATTTTTATTTAAAGCATTAGAAAAATATGATTGTGGATTATAATTGATATTTCTCTTTAAATAACAGTGATTTCATTTTATATAATTTAAATTTTTCCTTTTATTGTTTTGTCTTTTTTCCCCCTTATAAAAATTAATTGTTGAAATAATTCTCTCTCTCTCTCTCTCTCTTTTTCAATACCTTTATATCTCTCTTATATGTGAAATATTGATCTTTTTAATGATGTTATTTATTTGTTTTTGATGTTTTTTAATTGTCTTATTTAATGATTTGTGTTTCTGAAATTTTTATCTGAGCAACCTTTACTAAATTTTTACGTTAAAATTATTAGATGTATTGTAATTGATATATTGTTAATTATGAATGTGTATATAATTTAATTATAATTGTTTGATTGTTCAGTATGCTCTTCATGTTTATGATGAGTTAATGGAACAAGGTCAGAAATATGGTATTCAACATGCTGGATATTATGCACCTAAAGCTCTAAGACTTGAAAAATTCTTTGCCTTTTGGGGTCAAGATCTTGATACTACAACTACACCTTTTGAATGTGGCCGAGTATACCGAGTGAATTTTGAGGTCTGTATTTAACTTAAATGATATGAATAACTTTCGCAGATTTTTTTAGTAAAATAATGAGGTTTAATAAAAAAAAATGTGTTATGAAAACAAAATTTGCAATGAAAATTAAATGATTTTCTAAAAATTAAACTTTTGAAAATAACTCCTTAGAAATATCTAAAAAATCTTCTTTACACATAAAGATTTAATTTGATAATTTATTTTATACTATTTACAAAGGAATACATTTTTTGTGTGGTTAGAGAGAGAGTTTCTGTAATCACAATTAAAACTAACCTAAAAATAAAATTTTCCAATACTCATAATGATTTATATAATTTGCATTTATATGAAATCTAGAAATTTTGCAAACTTAAATAAATAAAATTATAGTACCTCTGATATATTTAAATTCATGGAATATTTTACTATTTAAATCAAACAATTATTTAGAAGGGTTTTATTACCGTGTTACACTTGATTATTCAAATCTCTTTTCACAATATAAAATTCTTTGACTTCCTCTTCCTTAAAAGATAAAATATATTTAACTGAATATTAGGACTGAGTACTATGCATTTTTATAAACTTTTTTTAAGAGATTTATCACAAAGTATAAAAATTAGGGGATTATAATTATTGCACAAAGTCATACATTTACCATTTTATTTCCTGGTACATTATTAAAGGGCCAGCTATACAAGTACTATCAAGGCTTTACAGATTCTTTCCATAGTCTTAGTAGTTATTAAATGTGAAATTTTTATACATATTGTATTTTTGATTTATTAAACATTCCTTTCTACAAGACACACCAAAAATTTAATATAAATTTCCTAAAAACCATCTAAAAAATTAATAGTAAAAATACAAGGCAGTTTTTAATAGTGCACTGATCTATCAAAACTTTCAAAATTCATATTGCTGTAATCTGACTTCTCTCTCTTACACATGTCGTTATCAACTTGGAAGCTTGTGCCATAATGAAAAACATCATGAACAATTTATACATTTAATTACATAAGATGCTTTCAATTTTTGAGATAAGTTTCTGGGTGTGAAAAAAGATGTGTATACACTAAAAAAAATGTGTACATCAGGCTTTAACCCCTTCCTTCTCGCTTCCGTCAAAGTCATGGGGTGAAATTTTCCCCTCTATTTCTCTCACCCATGATATTTCGAGTCTGGAGTGTTCGAAAAGTAACACATTAAAAAGATTAAAACTATCTATTTCTTTATGCTCAGAATCCTGTTTATTTTTTACCAGATGGCAATACCAGATTATTAGTGACATGTTTAGAGATAGTTGTGTTATTTTAAACTAGATGTTAGCACAATCAAACATATATATTAGCGATATGTTTTTGTAACCTTAGCTCAGTTACTTAGTTCCCCTCTTCGTAAATACAATGGGTTGCATTCTGTGATAAAATATATATATATTTTTAATATTGTATAAATTATGGAATTAGTCAGAAAGTAAATCGTATTCTATTTTGAGTATAAATGGATCCGTGAGTGATTGTGAAATAACTGATTGTTTTGAAAATTCGGTTAGTGAATCTTAGAGCAGTGATGATGGATCTGTACTGTTACCTGTGATGTTGGCCTTTGCATCTCATTCTTTGAAATTTGTCTTACAAGAAAAAATTGCTAATGTTTTCTTACATTCTGCATAAGTGTCATAAAATTCTCAATTTAAACACATGTTTTTAAAAAATTTTCTACTGAAAAACCAATATTCAGTCATAATAACCCTAAATGTTGGCTTTTCTTAAAAAATTAATTTTTTGTATTTCAAGCTAAAAATTTAACCACAATTTAAAAATAAATGCATATATTGAACATACATTTAGTTTTATATAATTTTCTTGAATAAAAAAATAGGCTCTTTTACAACCATTTTCTTCAAAATTATTCGATTGTGTTAAGGGGTTAGTAACCATTCAAAAGTAATAAATAATTTCAACAAAAAAGCACATTTCTTGTTGTGTATTGCAATTTTGCTTATAATTTAAGCTTCATATAAATTTCCAAAGTCCTATTTGAGTTATATCATTTCATAACACAACCTATTGTGACTTAATAATTTCATCTGATTTGTTTTCCTCTGTAGCATGTAAATTGTGTCATTCTTAGAATTTACTGCAAAGATAATTTTATTGTTTGTAATTAATCAAAACAGACAGTATTTTTTTTTCTTTCTTTATAGAAGTAAGTGGATGAAGTGATGAGTTATGTATTTAAGTTATTGTAAGAAAATGCATGGAGAAGTGTTAGACAATTTTTTGTTAAAAAAAATTCATAAAGAATAGTTTTGCTTGTTTTCTAAATGGGTTTTAATTTTTAGAATTTTATTTTTCACTTTCTAGTCGTTCTTTTTGCCAGTAGAGAAAAATAATTCATATAGTATTAATAAAATACTTATAATACTTTAAAGTAAAAAAGTGTTTATAACAAAAATTTTAAGGATTATTTTAATGCAAGATTTTATTTTATTACATTTTTCAACTATTATTTACTCATTTTTTTAAATTGCTTCATGTGACTTAAATTGGCATTGGAGAACCATAAAATAATGAAAATATGTGTAGTACTTATTTTAATGATAGCAAATTCTGAAGAAATATTTTTGGTATAAAGTAAAGAATAACATTTTGTTTACCAGTTTATTTGAATTACCATAAAATCCAGCGTATAACACGCACTTTTAACACAAAAAATAAGATGGAAATTTAAGGGTGTGCGTTATACACCGGATATAAAAACGATAGCTTTAAAAATAACAAAAGAGATGAACATAAAAAATGTTTTCTTCTATTTGTATCGAAATACTGTTATTTAAAAGAAATGACTTGCTTTATGAACTAAAAGAGATGTAGTTCTAGAAGTATACTATTTTTTTCAAAAAGTTGGTATAATACCTCGAATAAATGACTTCAAAACATAAGAGTAATGTATACTTATGTTTCAGATTTCTTTGTAAAAAAGGGGGTGCGCGTTATACGGCGAATATACCTAAAAATTAAAAAATGTAGCTTGAAAGTATGGGTGCACGTTATAGACCGGTGCGCATTATACGCCGGATTTTACGGTATTTAAAAATATTTTTATTTATTCAACATCTTTTGAATTATATATCTGTATTGGTTTTAGAATTATATTTTCTTCTTAATTTTATAGAAAGGAGATTTTATGGGCAGAGATGCTCTTCTTCAACAGAAACAAGAAGGCATCAAAAAACGATACGTGCAATTGGTCTTAGAAGATCATGACAAAGATGAAGATATCTGGCCTTGGGGTTCTGAACCCATCTACATCAATGGAAAGTGTGCTGGATTGACTACAACATGTGGATATGGATTCACATTGAAGAAACAGGTAAAATAAAACATTGTATTATAATATTCATTTTTACCATTTTATTGCAATCTTTTGTTGAGTAGTCTACAAAAGTAGGAAACATGATTTTTTATTCACATAAGCAAAAATGTAAACTTAAAGTTTTGACCCAAGTTGCTAAATTTGAAGCCAACATAACTGTATCTGTAATTCTTTGAATAATTAGTTTCAATCAATTAATTTTAATGAATTATAATTAAATTATCATATTGTCCCCCAAAACAATTGTGTATAGGAAATTTCAGCTCAAATAAGTGCTTCAAAATTTGAGCAAAAAAACTTTTTAAAATTTTTGACACAAGTTGCCAAAAATGATGCCAATGTGGCTGTATCTGTAATTTTTTGAATAATTAATTTTTAATTATAATTAAATTACTGTATTGTCATCCCAAATAATTGTGTATATAAAATTTCAGCTCAATTGAAGGCTGTAAAATGTATTTTATTATTGATTGAAAATTTGAACAAGGTTTATGTAGGGAGATTGTGAACTAATATAATAGGAATTGGAAAAAAAAATAAGGGTTAATATTTCTATACATATGTTGAGACAAAGCTATACTAGGAAGTTGATAAACATTTCTTAGTAGAGCCAGATATTTAAAATAGAATATTTAGTTTTTGCTATTTAACAATAGAATCGCGTAGTTATTAACATGAATCCTAATTTTTCAAAATGGCATTTATTTTATTTTAAATCTATTAAGTAAACATGATTGTGCATTTCTGTTGATGGTTTCATATAAACTCATTTTTAATTTGCATTGTTTTTACTATGCTGATAAAATGAAAATGCTACAATCAATTGAAAAAATCTATTTGGTGTTCATGTTAAAATGAAAGCATCTAGTGATATGTATTATTTTTCTTTTTGTTCTGCTCTTAGATTAAAAGCATTTGTCATGAGTAAGTGTCATGACAATAATTATGTAAAAAAAGTGTTTATAATCATTTTGAGTGATAAAAGTTTCATTTAAAACTTACCATTACTTCATTCAGCCGAATTCTCTTCAAAATGCTGTCTACTATACTTAGAAAGCAAAAAGCATGAGCTCTTTAGTGAAATATATTACTACTACTACAAAATTTAAAATGACATTTGACAGGGCTATGCATTAGCGTGTCTTCTATTCAATCTAGCACTAGAAAAAGTGGTAAGAGATTCCAAAATCAATACCAAAGGAAATACTTTTAATAAATCGATACAGTTGTTGGCTTCTGCTGATGACATTGATATCATCTCTCAAATGCCCACCGCACTAAGATAGGCCTTCTTGTCTTTAGAAAAAGAAGCCCTCAGGATGGGACTGAAAATCAATGAGAATAAGACCAAGTACCTGCCTTGCACTAAATCATGTTTTAACAATTCCCATTTTAAAATTGAAGAGTATAGTTCTGAAGTTGTTGACAGCTTCACTTATTTAGGTTCAGAAATTAACAATAGAAACGATTGTACTACTGAAATCCAAAAGAGAATTACTATGGCTAATAGATGTCTTAATGGAATACGAAAATATATGAAATCAAATTTAATCAAAAGAAAAACAAAGGTTTTATTGTATAAAAGTCTTTTAAGATCAGTATTAATTTATGCATGTGAAATTTGGTCCATGTCTCAAACAGATGAGGAAATGATTAGTATCTACGAAAGGAAGATTTTAAGATTCATTTTTGGAGGAATTTAGGAAAATGGAACATGGTGAAGAAGATAAAATTTAGAGCTCCATCGATCATATAAACAATCTGACATTGTTAACTTCATCAAAATACAACTAATTAAATGAGCAGGTCATGTTCTCAGAATAAACGAAGACCACACCACTAAAAAAGCCTTCAATGCTCAACCAACTGGCACACAAAGAAAGGGCAGGCCAAATATCAGATCGATTGATGTCCTAGAAAAAGATCTCCTAGTTTTAAGACTAGGAATTTGAGAACACTGGCAGGAAGACAGCTGGCCTGGAAAAGGCTTCTTGAGAAAGCCGAGGCCCACCCTGGGCTGTTGTGCCACTTAGGAAAGAAGGACTACAAAATTTGACTTTAAATTGCTGCAATACCAGTATGAAGAACAGAAACAAATTTATTTATTGAAAACAAATTAATATAGATCATTTTTATAAATAATTTATGATTTAGTCAGGGGATCATTCCCCTAGCTCTAATATTCTATATTATTTTTTTTTAAATTATTATTAGCCATACAGCTATCTTGACTGAAGCCTGGGCTCAGGTTATAATTTTATTGCTTATTATTATCATATGTAATTTATTTATAAAAAAAACTAGAAATATTAACTACCTGAAAATGTAGAGACTTGGCGATGATTGAGTATTGTTTGGATTAATGTTATTAAAAGTTACATTAATTACAGGTTTGTGTGGGTTTCATTCAAAATTTGGATGAGAATGGAGAACCTCAGGTGATTACAAATGATTTCATCCTAAAAAGTGAGTTTGAAGTAGACGTTTGTGGTACACGATTTCCGGCAAAAGTCAACATCCATTCTCCGAATTTATCATCTGGATTTGAATATGTGATTGATTCTAATGGCTATATAGCTACACAGTTCAGCACATGAGAAACTGAGGTGTGTTAACTGTATAGGTATGCTTTGTACAATTTGTAGAGTTCTTAAGGAATTTTTAAAAATGCATGTATATTATAAAATATTTATGTGAATAATAAAACAAATTGCAAATTCAGAGCTTCAATGATTATTCCATGTAACTGTGTTTTTTTGTTGCATTTTAACATGTAAATTTTGCTCTTATATAATTGTTCTCAGTATTTATAACAGTGAAATTTTGAGTGCATTACTTAGGATAAAATATTCCGTTATGTTTTGTAGAATTTTTATTCAGCATCCTATTTTTTTGACTCATGAAATCAATTTTAAATAAAACATCCATAAGTATTAACATTAAAAAAAGTTATGAGTCAGTATTAGGGACTATTAGTTAGTATATTAGAAGCCCAGTGGCTGAGTGGTAGTGTATAGTGCTTCCATGCCACAGGTCCAGGGTTCAAACCCCAGGCTGGCTTTCATCCCTTCATTGGGTTGATAAATGAGTACCTAGCTTGCTTGGGAGCTAAACACTGGGGGTTTTGCATCAGACTGACCACTTGACTGAAACATCTGCCATGCACCTCAGTGCCCAAGGTCATGAAAACCGAGGTGGGCACATTAGGCCTTGGCCCTCTATGCGCTGTTGCGCCACTGAGTTTAGTTTAGTTTAGTCTAGTCATTATGTTACATCACTTAATTCTTAATCAGTTATTATTCATCCTGTTATTGTTACTATTTCTTTTTATAGTATTGTTGAATAAATAATTTTTTTCCTCAAACAGCTTACCTTTTTAAGATTAGTACAAGATTTATAAATCTGGGGATCTCCTTTTTTTTGCATAGTTTTGTCTTTGATAAACTCAGATGATTGTGGTAGCCAATAGATCAAGGTGCAAACTCATTGCCAGCATTGTCTAGTTGTAGTACCACTGAAGACCCTCAATGTAAAGGGACATGCATATTAAATCTGTCAAGGCTTAAGTCCTCATGTTGGTATGATGTGAAAGTTTGGAAAGTTGAGTGCCAGCTCAGGTACTGCTCTTATTATTTGACTGTTGTCTGTTGCCATTGGCCTTCACATTGTTTTGCAGTGTTGAAAATAATTCATTTTTACATACATTAGAACGTCGTTTATCCGAATCAATTGGTACCAGACACTGTTCGGATAACCGAATGCGATCCCTGCGTTATATGAAACCAGACACTATAAGAATATTTAAAATCATCACATGCGAGAAATGTGCTTGAAGAAGAAAAATAGGTGTAAAATGTCGCAATTTTACCTTTACTGTCGAAAATAATCTCTTATTTTTTTCTGTATCATTATACACCTTTGTTTTTTCGCTGCAAGGTCTCTGATTCTCTTGAGCAGCAGTAGTTGAGTAGTACAGCACTCTGATTGTTGTTCATACCACTCCATAGCCATCTCTAACACAGAAAACGTGCCAGCATTTGATTGACCCTTGATACTTACCTTGTTGTTGTCCTCGTCTTCATCCGTTTCATCATCAACAGGGTCGGATTCTGCTTGCACGGAAGTCACAATCTCATCATCATTTAGCATTTGAAATCCCCTGAGTCTTCTGCATGGATTGCCATCCAGGTTTCTATATCTTCATCGCATTCTTGAAATCCTGGGATCGATTGGACTAAGTCGGTAATTTCATCCCTGTGGTCGTCATTGTAGCCTTCTTAATTGACAAAAATAACTGGTTCAGATAATTGACGTTCTACTGTATTTAAATTATAGTTAAAACTTTTATTTTCTTCATAATTTCTAAAATTAAAATTATCTTGTAATTTTTTTTAACTAACTGTTGTATGAATATCTTTAAAAACTTAAAATTTTAGAGTGGTTAATCAATAAATGTCAAAACCATTACAGTTTACTTTTTTCCCTCCTTTATATTTTTAAAATAGGGGTACATATCTGTATGCATAAGGGCATTTAAAATTATAGAGAATAATTTTGTGGGAAATGTTATTGTTAGAATTTTAGAAAGGAAAAAAAAACACCAGTAATTGTAATAGCTTTTATTATATTTATTTTTAAAACTGATCTTTCTTAATACATGTAATGTAGCAAGTATCAGAACCTTCTTTGGGTGGCGTTGTGTCATTTATATGTAGCCAAGCAATCCTCCTCTTTTGAAAGAAACAACATGGAGCCAGTAATAGACGATACGATAAATGTAAAATTTTTATTTCTTTTCATGATTTGTGTAATTGGTGTTTTTAGTGTAATTTTTTTTTTTTTTTGTTAACCCGTTCAGGACTATGATCACGCATTTCTCCCTTTACGGTTCATGGTATCATATATGTGATTGAGCTTTCCCTTCTCATAGGCCCATGATCACACCGGTGTGATCAGAGTTAGGAACGTTTTTATATTAATTTTTACAAGCACTAGATGGCGGTTAAAAACCGGGTTTTTTTTCGAGAAATGTTTCATAAAACTTTGAACTTCAATATGTGCTCTGTGTTTTTTTAATTAGATCCGAGATATTTATAAATATAAATAACTGCACATGTTTATTTTTTGAGAGAATCGGACATTTAGAGGTTTGTGCTCTATGGATTTCTGTTTGTTTAGTTTTCTAATATTTTCTGTATTCATATTTAAATGTTTGGGATTTTTGTCAATTTTTTTGAAAGTGTTTGTATTTTTTTTTTTTAAATGAAAACATTTTCCTTAAATTCGCTTTTTTTTAAATATAGCGAAAATTTTTGTACTCCATGGTCAAATATTATCAATGATGGTAAACTGTAAGTTTTAGCTTATTTGATTGCATTTAAAACTTTATATGGATTTTTAAAGGAAATTAGGCTTAGCAGGGAATTTCAACCAGTCCCATGTGTGCATATCCTCTCTTAATGTACGGGCCTGGGGAAGCGCTTCTTTCTTTTTCCACTAGTCCTGAAGGGGTTAGTAAACCGATTCAGCTTTCATTTGAATTGTAGTTCAGTTTGTTCCATGGAAAACATTTGTTGTAGCTGAGTTGGATGTACTAGCTATCTTCTAGACCAGCAGTTCTTAGTTTGTTGTCCACAAACTCTTGGGGGTCCCCAGCACCTTTCTAGGGATCTGCAAAGGTCTCTCATTTAATGTTAAGATATCCCTCTTTCACAGACTTGGAAATCCTTGCAGAAAAATATACCATTCTAGACTAGTTTACTGCCCAAATGAAAAAAACTCTACTAGAATATATATTTTGATCAAGAATATTCAGTTTTGTTTTGTTTGCAGCTAAACATACCACAAATTACTACAATGTAATTTTTTAATAGATATTTGCTGCTTTTTAAAGGAAACAAAGTAGTGTTAAAAAATCTGTATAAGTAGCAAAGTCAGGCTTACGATTATTGAGGAACTTATAAAATCAGGTAGGGGTATTCCAAATCTTGGGGTCCGTGATGTCAGGTTGATATATTAAGGGCAGCAGCAATCAAAAGTTTAAGACCACTGTTCTAGATTACAAAAAGGCTTTTCATTGTTCTCTGGTGCCCAATCTTATAAACTATTATTTTATTGTGTGCATGTTGGAAAAGTCTATAAAGAATGCAACTAACAATGGAATACACATAGTGTATAGTTATTTATTTATATTCTATCTACATTGTACAATAAATAACACAATAACAGTAATTAATACTTAAGACTTGAGTATGCCTCCATCTGTATCACAAGAATAGCTTTTGTATTTATTTATTTACATAAAGATCATATACAAGCAGTAAATATATCATTGTCTCTAATAATATAGGGACTTAAGTCACATGGTAGTATAATAATTCGACATTTGTTCTAAAAAAACTTACTTATAGTTAAAATTTGTATTCTTAAAAAAAATATTCTCATAATTTATTCTCAGATTTGAAACATAATGTGCATTGATAACAAATGCATTAAGGATTGAGATTTCATACCTTTAAAAAGATCTTTTGAACAAAATAAAATTTGTACCTTATTTTTTTAAATGATGAAGCGTCTCTTGATTTTTAGAGAGAGAAATTCTGTTATATTAAAAAATAGCTTTGAATTTAAAAGAAATTTCATTGGAACACAAATCGAATGATTATATAAAATAGTTTCATAAAATGTTTGCTTTAAACAAAAGGTTTTTTTTTTTGAAAAGGAAAATAATAATAATAATTAGTAACAAAAAAAAAAATACTTAAATAACTGATATGGCTGTTAAATGGCCGAAATCCCTAAATCCAATGTTTGTCTAGTCATTGAATTTACTTTTCCCCATCAGGAAAACTTTGTGTTTGTGATGGTGAACTCTTTGCTGGGGAAGTTTGCTCATCAAAACTCACAATAGATGTCTTTTGTGGCCCATTCAACAACAAAGGATGGGTATCACTAGCAGTCCAAGAAGACTTTTCAACAGTCACATTTTGAGATAGATCACTTTGATCTAGCTGTCGCTTTCGAGCAGGCATTAACAAATTAGTCCAGTTTACTGGCACGATAGATTTGTCATCCTCCTTCGATGTCGCTTGATTATTGGCCGATGTAGTATCATCGCTCTTAAAACTAAAAGATTGCTGCAGCCCATCTAGTAAGACTGAAGCTAAATATTTGGCTTGACTCATAGTAGGTGGCGCATCGGTTTGTATCTGACTCTCAGATGCTGATTTCTTGGACGAAACTGCATCTTCTTCGGCAGGAATGTTGGATATGCAACTCAGTGAAGAGCTGACGTCGGATGGACCTGAAGAGGATCTTCTGTGTCCAAGGGCAAAAGTGAATTTTTGTCCATCTTCTGGACTGTCACTTTCATATTCTGGAGGAGGAGAATCCACATCTGTCGGCGAGGACGGTCCAACACTCCTGGATTTCATGTGAACCTCATCCTTCACTGACTTTTTCGATTTGGGTGGATGAATAGTGATCGTCATGGAGGCTGGATGTGGTATTATTGCACTGGGAGAAGCTCTACTAATCCCTTTCTGCATCATGTCTTTGAAACTTCTCTTCTTGGAAACAGCTGCTCTGTCTGATTTAAGGAAATGGGAACTGTTACTACCACTGCCTGCCTTACTTTCGCTACTGCAACGAGCAATAGCAATCTGCTTTTTCTTGCTGATCAGCTTACACGAACAAGCCCCTTCACATTCGCAAGATTCTATGTTATCATTTTCCACTGTGGCATGACTCGACGAGCCTGGTAGACTAGAATTTGACTGTTTGGATGCTGTTCCGCGTACATCAGTGCTACTCTCCGCAATCTCGGGCCCACCCTCGGTTTGAACGCTTGTTGATTCGCTGCTGGGCTCTTGCTCCATAACACTGGACAAAATCGGTGCGTTTGAGTTAGATCCCACCGTATCACAGATAGTGGTACTTCTTGAAGAAGCTATAATTGGAATTGCCACGTTCTCTTCCGGCAAGGAAACTTTTAGTATGAGTGGATGTAAGTTGTCCTGAGGTGCGATTCTAGGTTGGTGAGATGATCGTGGTCTTCTGGTGTGTACCCTCACACCGCCAGGACTGTCGTTTCTGTAGCCTCTGTTGTCTACTCCCCCTACACGAGAGCGGCTAGTTCTTTGTTGTCCTCTGTTGATGGTGCTATATGGAGGTGGTGGTGGAAGATAGAGTTTGATGACATCCTCGTAAGAAGGTGGTGGATCATAGAGGGGTAGATCTGAGCCTCCTTGATGGTTCGGCGAGTTTTCCAGGTCTGTAATACAGGAAATATATTTATGTTAAACAGTATTAAAGAAGAAGGATTTTTAAATTGAAATTAAGTCACAGGTATGCAGACCTACCTAGATCTCCACTAACTGTATGCAGTATCTCCCTACTGATGCTATCTTCATGTCTCTGTCGATGTAACTTCACGAGAATCATGATGGTAGTGAGTACAAACATGCCCAATCCTGCCAAGCTAGTCACCAAGATAAGGGTGTTGGTACCCGCTCCTGATCCAGAATCCGGTTTTGGGAAGTAATAATTTGGTGTCAGAGTTCTCCACCAGTTGGCGTCCTCTGGTATAGCTGTACCAGGATTCACCCCTAAATGGTACAAAAAAAATCTTTTAAATTATGAGAAGGGAAACAGTATAAGGTGAAAAATTCTGCTTCACAGCCAACTGAGTGAGAGAAATTGTTTTGTCCTTCTCCTTTATTTTCTGATTGCCTTTCAAAATTGGCACAAATTTGCGCTAATAATTCCAGCAGCCGAAAAAATTCTCATTTAGGATGACAATGAATGGGGTTCATTGCGAATCCCGAGTATCGCATCGTTTGGCGAAAATGGTCGATGGGATTACACATACAGGTATTGGACAAAATAATGGAAACACCGGTGAAAAATTTTTAGGAGTAAGGGGTTGGGCCACTTTGGCCTGAATGACAGTTTGCATTCGACGTGGGATTGACAAATAAAGGTCTTGAACAATATTCGTCGAAATTCTCCATTTCTCGCGCAGTTCCGTCCTGTGTTCAGATATTGTGCGTGGAAGAGGAAACCGAGCATGGATTTTGTTTTCTGAAAAACCCCACAATGATGTTCAGATTAGGGGACACCACGTTTGATGTTTCACTCCTTATCATGCTCATTTAGTCATATTTGAACACAGCGAGATGTGTAAACAGGGGCATTGGCACATCTTGGAACGTTCTCCCGGAAAGAGTGTCTGAAGCATAGAATGAAGATGGATCAGCTAGAATTCTTCGATAATGGTCATCTTTGATCATTCCCCTCAAGACAACGATAGGCCTCAATACACGAAAAGAAACTGCGCCCCACACCATCACGGAACCCCCTCCATGTTTCACGGTTCGAACCAGACAGTCAACATGAAATGCTTTTGCCGGTGTTCGCTAGATGAACACACGTCCGGTGGTTTTGAATAATGTAAATAAGGATTCATCAGACCAGATGACTTTGTTACCATTGCAGTTGTGTCCGGTTTAGGTGGTTTCGACGCCACTGTAGTCTCAGCTTCCGCGCCTAAACTAACGGTTTTGGAATAGCTACTCTGCTATGAATGTTACCAGCATGAAACTCTCGTTGAATAGTTTTCATGAATACGAGGTTCTGAAGGTGGGTATTCCTCTTGGACGTTATCTGTGGCAGTGTAGTCTAGCGTTTTCGGGAGACTATCCTCTTCAACATCCGTCTATCATGGTCCTTCAACCCAGACTTTCGCGTACTGCTGTGCTTCTCAGAAGACACCTTACCCAGGTTTGTGCAGGCTATAACTCTGGACACAGTGGTTCTTGAAACAGCCACAAGGTTGGCTGTTCTGGACTCGGACGCTCTAGCGAGGCGAGCTCCAACTATCATACCTCTTTTCACGTCGTAGAGGTCAAAAATAATCCCGCTTTGCTAAAAACAAGATTTTCTCATGCCACTCTCACACTGCCAAATGCTTGAATGGTACTTTCCTTTTTGCCGCCACTAGGTGGCAAACTGTTGCGACACGTGGTGACCTCTTAGTGTACAGTCGAAGGACAACTCATTTTTCAATGGGTGTTGCTATTATTTTGTCCTACATTTGTCCTTCAAAAGTATATATAAGTTAAAATTCGAATAGTTCTTACCATAGCAAGATGCTTCATCAGAGCCATCACCGCAATGATTAAAACCGTCACATCTGAGAGAACTTTTCACACAGCGTCCATTCTCACATTCAAAATCGGAAGCTCCATAGCAACCTGAAAGCAACAAATATCAAAATGCTAAAGTATAGATAAAAGTTTTATTTCTTTTATTAAATTATCGATGACTTTTATTTTAAAATCTCGTGAGGTACATGAGTATTTTCATACATTTTATTAATTTGGTTTTAAAATATTAATTATATCATTGTTGTAATACTAAATCGATATAAGTTCTGTTTATAGAAGGTTTAGATTTCACACAAAGGCGTCATACAGATAAAACTTAAAAGTCAGCAGAATATGAGGATGAATCTGTAGTCGTTTTTGTTCCTCAACAATCTGAAGCTAGAAATTGTTAAAATTCATTACTGCATTCTTCGGGAAAGGGAAAAAAATATGTAACAGCGTATTTAGTTTGAGAGATTTTATATTTAGGACAAAAGCAACTCACTCGCTCATCACAAATTCTCCAGAACTATTTGGCCTGCAGAATTGAAATTGGGTGGGAATGGATTTTTGTTGTTGCTACTAAGAGTAGAGATCCGCTAAGAACTGGTTTTTCGAAACCGACTCCCAAGGGGTGTTTATGGGAGCTACATGAGCGTCACAGATACAAAATAATATCGTTTTGGGGCCAAAAGACCCATAGACGTAAAATTTGGCAAGTATGTTTTCTTTATTGATTAGAAATCCTCTAAGAATAGGTTCTGCGGAAATTAACTCTGAGGAGGGAGAGTATAATTTTTTATTTCCGGGAGATTATTTATTAGAATTTTTATTAATTAGAGAGAATTATTTATATTCGGTTTATGAAAATAGAAGTCCTGTCTTTTTAAATCAAAAGGCGAGGGTAGTAAGAATGTTTGTTAATACAATCGAAAGGTCAATGCTAGGACTTGAATATAAATAGAAAACGAAATATAAATATAAATGAAATATAAATATAAATATAAATGAATATAAATGAAAAAACAATAAATAGTCATACAACATCAGAAATACCCAGTGAAGCGAACTGGTAACGGCTTGTAAAATTATAAATAAATATAAAATTTAGCGTGAGAGAGAAATTTTTTT
Organism: Trichonephila inaurata madagascariensis; assembly: GCA_019973955.1. Lineage (NCBI taxonomy): Eukaryota > Metazoa > Arthropoda > Arachnida > Araneae > Nephilidae > Trichonephila > Trichonephila inaurata. The sequence goes on from BMAV01023759.1 coordinate 71,786, forward strand.
AATCTCATTATGGGAATTCTATTTATTTATTATTTTTTTAAAAAAAGAGAGTATATTTTATGAAAGATTAGATTATTCAAAATCAAACCATTTTTAAATATTTTCATTCATAATTTAATTACATTTTGGTTTCTCAGACTGTTCAAAAAATACTACTGATGATAAAGTTTCAATGAAATTTTCATATGTTATATATTCGATTATATGAAAACAAATCTTACGGCATTTTTTTTTCTATTAACTAAATTAGATCAGCCCTTTCGTTTCCTTTAAAAATTTTCATTGGCTTATTTCCCTGGTAAATAAATATTTTACATTACTTTTCTTTTCCTTCTGTTATTATACCATTTTTCCCTTTTTGCAAAAATAAAGAATTTGTGACGTTAACTTTTCAAAATAATTCTAACAGACAGCAAATCTACTTTGAAAACTGACAAAATAATTACAAAAATAACAGCGCCGTATTTAAAAAAATATATATTTTCTCAGTATTTATAAAATACTAGGGCTTCGAACCGTAATTTTTTTCGTTCCTGTTCAACTAAAACAAGTAACATATATATATAAAAAAAATTTTAGTCAATCCTTACTTAGATCAACAAAGAAGAATTTTATTTGAGCTACTTTTTATTAAATAGTTACAATTAATATAAATATGTGTATACATATGACAGAATCACAACATTAAGTGGTAATCAATTTTTATTCATTATCATTAAAGTATCGTATTGTCATCCAAAACAATCGTGTCTATAACATTTCAGTTCAACTGAATGCTTTAAAACGTGAGAAAAAAACCTTTTCAAGTTTTGACCCAAGTTGCCAAAAGGGTCGCTAAGTCGCCAAAAATGATGCCAACGTGGCTGTATTTGTAATTCTTTAAATAATTAGTTTAAATCAATTTATTTTTATTAATTATAATTAAATTATTGTATTGTCGTCCCAAATAATCATGTATATAAAATTTCAGCTCACTTGAGCACTTTAAAATGTATTTTATTAACGATTGAAAATTCCATCAAGATAAATATATAGAGAGAGTGTGAGCTAATAGTAGGAATTGAAAAATATATATCGGTTTAGCTCCTGTTTTCGTTCCGCCAAAAATAACGGTTTTCGGTTCAGTTCCGAATTAATCATTTTATTTTATGTATATTCTTATTTGTACTAAAAATATAATTCTATCAAAAACAAAAAAACATGTAATTCTATCAAAATTTAGTGGATTTCATTCTCTTTTTTTTTTAATTGGTACACTGTTTGAATTGATACAATCAACCAACATGTACGCGCGCGCGATACGAACGATGAGCAGAGAATGGCGAGCATTGACATTATAATCCATTGTCAAAATTGTATAAGACAACTAAGTTCGTGATTCTGGTTCGTCTATCTAAACAGTCTATACGTAAACACCCGTAGATAATCGCATGCTGAGATGCGAAAAATATAAATTAGATTGATATTTTTCTTAAAAGATCATCTGTACTTCAAGTTCAATCAATCTGAATTAAATTTCGACAAGTAATTTAATGCGAAACTGAAACAGAAAAGCACTAGTGAACATCAAAACAGGAAATCAAGGAGTATTACACATGTAATGATAATAATTTTAAGGTTGACACGTTGAATAATAAAGTAATAAGTTGGTTAGAATAACAGAATGACGAAAGATATATCGAACCGAAATAAACCGATATTTTTTTTTTTTTTTTCGGTTCAGTTCCGGTTCGAAGCCCTGTAAAACAGTGTTCCCCAACCTTTTTATCGCCGCGTACCGGTCAACGTTGGATAATTTTACCGCGGGCCGCTGAGGGGGAGGACGTTGATTGTTTATATTTTAGACTGTTTGGATTTAATAATTTTAATTTAATTGTATTTAATTATGACTTCAGAATAAAATATAGCTACACCAAAAGGTGAATATAAAGGGATTTTCATAAACAGTAAGTAGGCCAAACCCAAGAAAAATATGCCGTAGTAAATAAAATGGAAACAATTTAATGTTTCTTGTGCGGACCAATAGTATTTGATCCATGGACCGGTACCGGTCCGCGGACCGGAGGTTGGAGACCACTGCTGTAAAATATCATTAAAAAAAGAGGAAGAATCTGTAGACATCAACATTTTCATTAAATACATTCCCGCTTCTGTCGCTTAATTTGAAAGGTTGCCGTTTGAGAGAAAGCAAAAAGTCTTAGAACTGTGATTCACTAAATCTGTCGTTTTTTTAACTTAACACCCAATAAATCATTTTTCTTCGCTTTCTCATCCAGCCTGTCAAAGTTAATGAAATTCAACATAACAAAGAGCACCGATGGCACTTCCTGAGGTTAAGTTTTTTTCTACCTACCTTCGTATCTGAATGTGGTGTAAATGATGGCCAGATGGGATTTGTTGGTGAAGTATCCGATGAGGCGGATGTAAAAACCACTGGTTGCAGGAACCACGAATTCCTGCCCCCGAGGCATTTTGTGGTGTTGGAAAGTGGTCACAGACTCCAAAAGGGGCGCATCGGAATGCTGACCTTGACGAATCGTCAGGGTGGACTTCGGACCTGCATGCGAAATGGATAATAATTTCACAAAAATTAAAACGGTAAATAATCTATCGAATTCAACAAATTTTCTACATGAATAGACAGTTTTCGACGAAGAATCTATAAAAGTTAAAGACGTTTTCACTTACCCATTTCTTCGAACTGGGCCACCCTGATGGCTACCTGGGTTTCCGGAACATGGGAGTTCCTGGGCCTTATGAGCCAAATACAATCGAAGGCCCTGAGCGTGTTGCTAGGAACCATATTCATCATGGTGATGGCACCGCCTAAATCCTCCACGAAACCGCCACAGTCTGCGAAAAAACAATAAGATTTTTATTCAACATATTTCATTTTTTTTTATTATTACAATACCAAAATTATTAAAAATAAGATGTTTTTTCACTGGTAACATTTTTAACTCATTTCTTTGTTTAAAGCCTTTTTAACGTTATAAAAAAAGGAAGCTTTAAGCAAATAATACAAATTTGGGGGTACTTATGTGCTATACCGTCGATCAATATCGCCAAATAAAAAGACGTCGTCGCAATTGTTATTACTGTTTTCGAGCATGAACGGGAACGGTTTTTCACTATTGGCAGCATATCGAAGCCTTTGGCGATGTAACACGTACATATCCATATTTGAATTTTATTCCTTAAGATTGTTAAGAATACCAAACAGTTTCGAAAGGGAACCCTTATTATGTTACATATATTTGTATGGTTGTATAACATCAAATTAGGATATATATATATCGTGTCTTTACAATTTAGATACAACTTATTGATAAGTATTTTTCTAATTACTACTATAAGTAAAAAGTATATTTCACATTGAATCATGCAAGGGGAAATATTTAACCTACATTACAGATACATAAGAGAAAAAAATCAAACTAATCTGTTAATATCAAATATGTCAAACTTACAGGTTAATATAGACATGATTTAAATTAATATGTGTCCTGGAAGAATATTTTTATAGTTTACTTTAGAAAACATGTTTTGAAAACAGAACAGTGTAAAAAAATAAACTATCACTGTAATCGAGTTCTATCCATCAGATCATGGTGAACGTTTGCTTATTATTATTGACTACATATAGCTGGAAGTAGTCAACATTTTTATTTAAAAAAGAAAAAAACCGCTTGTTTCTTGATGCTATATTGGCTGGGCTCTAAAATCTTTCGCAGTTAATTGCAGATTTGATACGTTTGTTCTTTATAAATAAATGAAGTGAGAATATAATATTAATGTTATAACATTTTTCAATTCGAACATACATTTTTTTTCCCGAATTTTTATATTACTTTTATATCAGGTTATTAACTTGTGTATAAATTAATGTGTGTAAAGTGTGTATAAATTAATTTAAGATAAAAGTAACTTTAATTTTAATTATTCAAGCTTCGAATAAATTCATAAGTTAAAAAATAATCCTCATAAAAATTTGCATCTATATTACAAGTATGTGATGCCATTTGGCAAGATTATATATATACAATAGCGCACACAGGAATTTTTCAAGGGGGGGTGTCCAGGGTCGAAAGAGTACCATTCTTGTATCATGCTCCTTTTGATTTTGTCGATTTTCGGGAACTAAAAACAGTAAAATACTATTTTGAATAAATAATTAGTATTAGTTAATAAAATTAATTATTAATAACAAATACTTAATTAAATTTTACGTACTATATACTTACAATTATAATCAATCGGAAAAAAAATCAAGAGCTTTGGGGGGAGTCCGGACCCCTAGGACACCCCTCTTGTGTGCGCCACTATATATATATATATATATATATATATATATATATATATATATATTTCTAATTCAATGTTTCATCTTAACATTATCAAATAGGCTGCTTTGACTTCAAATAAAAAAAAATGGGACAGTGTTAATTGGAATAATTACGGTTTCAGTAACAATAAATCATTCTTAGAAATATTAAGTATGTTACACGTATTACATAATATTTATAATACATGCGGTTCTAATTTGAAATTAAACTAAAAATGTTAATTTGAAAAAAAAAGCAATTTTTTTTCCGAACGAATGTCCACTTTGTACCTTTTCTCGTAGGCTTATTTATTTTACTCAAGTATTTTTATATCAAAATAAAAAAAAATGCTTCTAAAATATTCAAATAGAGAGGGAAAGAATTTCACGGAATTGTGAAGCTATAAAATAAGGTTTCTTTGGAATAGTGGAATGAATTATATTGATACAAATAATTTAGATGGCAATATATAGATAGAAGCAAGTAATAAATTTATCTTAAAATAGAATAGTAAAGATACATTTTAGGGGATAATTTATTTTTCACATAAACTAAACAATTACGAATTGATATAAAAAAACCTTTTCTTTAGAGGCATTTTAATATTTTTATGTCCTGAACGAGCAATAAATTTGTTCAAAGAAAGCAATAATGCCTGATGTTATTTTAGTTACATAAATGGAGGAATAAATCTTCGGTTTCATGACGTTTGACACTGATAATATGTTATTTATGAAAAGATAAAATACATAAATAATTTTAATCAGAAGATTTATAATAGCTACAAATTTTATTTGTCTATATTTTGCAATCTATAAATTTTTCATTTCATATCTTTTATAAATATTAGAAATAACTTTTATGTTATTAAATTTTAAAAAGCGCAAGACCACAAAAAAACTTTAAAAATAAGTACTATATGAAATTTTAATGTGTTTGCTCAAATTATTCAAATTTACATTTAAATAATCAAAGAATTAGAATTTTAGACTGGAATTAGACTACGTACGACTTCGATATCTTCATTATCAATGTTTTTTTCCCCTTGTATTCTTTTGTTTGGCACTAGGAGCTTTTTTCGAATATGCAAAAAAAAAAAAAAAAATCTGGACTTATGCTCAACGGAAGGATGAGGACGAGTTTCATAAACACTGATTCAAGCGTAAAACGCGTTCTAAAATTCCAAAGAAATCTAAAGGCCTTGTCACACGTATAAGTATTTGGAGCAATTTTTCTTTGAAGCAATCCTTTCAAGCAATTTCTATACCCAGTTGCCATAGCAATGGCTTCTAACACAACCTTTTCCCAGTGAACTGAAAGAACTACCCCAAATTGAGATTGCTCGAAGTCCCAGCCCATGGTGTTCTTCATTTCCCTACTTCATAAACAAGATGGCAGCCTCGGCTTCGCCAAACGCATCAGAAACGGAGTATAATATTTTAAACAGAATGGTGCTCCATTTCTGTTTACGACAGTCAACAAAAGCGCAAGCGGAATAAAAGAAATAATATTGGATATTCTTTTTTCGAAGCAGAAGAATCGGCGAGTAATTTTTTAATGTGAATGATAAGCGCGAGTAACGTCAGAGCGTGTCAGTTTTGTTTACGCCTACCCTTCACCTTCACAGCCGCTCGAAATATATTTTTACGTGGTTTTTCATTTAACTTATGTACCATGTAAAAAAAAAAAGTTAACTGTATTGTGTTTTATTGACCCTTCTATACCCTTGTCCTTTTTAGAAAAATGCTGTATAGAATCCTCTTTAGGATTAAATATTTATCGTAATTTTAAAGAACAAAAACAAAATATGATTTAAACAATTTCACTCTTACCCGTCGACGGTCGATTAATCCAGTATTTTTCCAGATCTGAAATAAACAAAAGAAAACTGTTACACCGAAAATGTACAAAAATCATAATATTCATTATAAGTAAGCAAATGTTAATGCAGTACACCATTCACAATGAATCGGTAAGAGAAAAATATTCTGTGTAGACCCGAATGTGTAAACTTTTGAATAAAATTACTTCCCACTTGCTAAAATAACTTTCATTCAAATATCTCATGAAATTCTACTTTAGGATATGGAAATCTTTGTCAGAAATTTACTAAAGGGTAAACTATTAAAAAATAAATTCAGTAGCACTTACATCCAACAAACGTGTACTTTGCTTGAAATCCCGTGCTGGGATACTCATCATTTGCCTGGAATTTAACAGTGAGGGTCGGGCCGGAGGATATGATGGCGGGGGGTCGGAAGGTGTTGCCATTGTACACGTCGATGCGGGTCCCATTGCTGTCGAAGATCTGAAAAAGAAAGGGCGTGCGAAATTTTAAAAAAAATGCCAAATAAATTAAAAAGAAATAATATTCTCAAATATTTTATCGTCTTCAAGACGAATCCTCAAATAGTTTTGTTTTTTAAAACCTGTTATGAAAATATATGATTTTTGAGGTTCAACTGGGATTGAAGACGATTGTGGGTACTCGTGTTATGTGTATACTGCTCTGTATTTCTCTGCAGCGACGTTCTAAGATTTCTTGAGACCAAGACAGGTCAAGAACCTGTCCAGTTAGCCCATGACTTAAAATGTCCCTTTTTCAAGGTATAATACTGAAAAGGTCCAATTTCTCTGTCATTTTATTGATTAATAAATTTCAAAATTTTTTCAAGGATTCAATTTTATTTTAATATTATGTATTCGAACATTATTTTAAAGTATCGTAGAATAAAGAGATTTTAGAATGGGGTTCACTGTAAATGTGTTTGCTTGAAATTTGCGATGGTTCTTAAGTATTATACCATCGACCCATTCCGTCAAATAAAAAAAGGTCACCAAATGCCGCGATATGCAGCCAGTTAAAACATGAGAATATCTTGTTTACTCATCCTTGAAAATAATAATTTTTTAGAAGTCTCGTACATGTTCAAACACAATAATTTTAACTGCGCATGCTCGAAAATAACAACATTGCTTAGAATTTGCAATATTCTTCTTTTAGTTGTGAAAAATGATTAGGACTCAGAACCTATTTTCTACAAAAAATAAAGCAGTGGAGATTTTTTTTCTCCAATAATACAGTATAAAAAGTAATTACACGAGAGACTGAATTACAGCAAAATAGTGAAACCAGAAACTTCGTGAATCTACATGACCGCATGTAGATTCATTCTCGTACAAATTTATGTGGCGTCGTCTTAAGAAAAAATTAGCTGTCGCGATTTTGAATACAGCGTTTTGTGGCCGCCTGGATAATTTAGTTTTTATTAGATCTTTCATTTATCTTTCAAGTGTACGAGTTTTATTTGTTGTTGTTGTCTTGTCCAAGCAGTGCTGAGAAATCAAATACCTCCGAAGACTCCCCAAACGGTCTTTGCTATGTCGACGACCTTTAGCGAATAAAGTAGTCGGGGTTTAGGTCTATACGTTGTGGAGTTAAGCCAATATAGAAGGACAATTAAAATATGTTTAGGAGAAAGTTGAATTTCAGGACCGTGAGGACAAGTACTGCAACTTCTTCATCCATCAGGGGATATTTTCATCCCTTTAAAGTGTCTTGTCCGTAGTCTGGCTATAGTGGTTGAAATTCCGCGGTTGCAATTACAATCTGCAATGAAGTGCTTCTTAACTGGACGGGAGGTGAGCTTACATCTGGTTATTGCATCAGCATCAGTAAGGGTAAGGCTATTGGAAAGTTGACGGGAATTTTGGGCCTTCTTGGCGAGGTTATCAGCCAGCTCATTGCCGAAGATATCTACGTGGGACGGTACCCATTGAAAAGTGCAAGTTCTTAGGGCTGCAGCTACACTGTTTATAAGGGTAATTATATCCTGGGTCAGCTGAGAGTTGACCCTCAGAATAGCCTGGAGCTCATATCTGGAGTCTGAGAACAGTAGAATGCCATTGGAACTCTCACTTGCCCTGTTTTGGTAGTTATTTAAAGGTCATGAGCTCACACGTCAAGTCTGAGGAAATTTTATTTACAAACAGCATTTAGTTCTAAATCTTCACCAATTTATTTGCCGACGGGTAAATACGGAAGGAGCATGCAGAAAAATTTGTTTTCGCGCATGTGTGGACATGATGACTTGGCGATTACTTTTCATTTTGCGAAATTGGTCGACGGATTGAGTTGAGTTTGGTGTTTTATGGCGCAAGAGCCAGTTTTGGCTATACTGCGCCAAACATTCATAGATCTGTGAAAGAAGAAAAGAAGAAATTGGATGACAAGATGGAGGGTCGAAAATAGAGAAGGATCACTGGGGTACCCCGGGGTCGTGACACCCGTGTTTACCAATGATAGTAAACCCCTTGGGAAAAGGAAAAGATCACTAGGGTACCTCGGGATTGTGACACCCGTACCCACCTAAAGAAGGTGAGCCCCCTGAGGGGGCGAAATTGGTCGACGGTATAATACGTGAGTATCTATGAATTGGCATGATTTGTTAAATTAAAAATAATTAATTCAGACCCTCTGTGCCGGATTGGATTTTAGTCTAACAGGGGATCTTTACAGAAAGACAAATTAATCTTAGCCTTACGAAATCGGATAGCAATACAAATATTTTAAAAGAATCCCCACGACAGTAAATTAACTACCATTAACGCGTGATAGTTCCTTATTGAATTTTTTATGAAACTAAATCATATTTTTACAAAAGAAAATATAGAGTTGTGTCTCAATCAATTTAATGGTATCTCACCTCTATGTAGGACCATAGAGACAGCTGAAAGTCTGTGAAGATGAGTTGAACAAACCCGGACAGATCGAGATTCTGCAGGATAAACTCGGCACTGTAATCGCTAGGATATCCACCAGGGAAGTTGGGCGATTTGATAACGCCAGAGCTGTTCGCCTGATAATATTCGTAGCCACCCTTGTACACATATACATTTTCTGAAATGGCAAGACATACAATGAGTGAAAATATGTTACAAAACAACAAAACTTTTATCTAATTACCCACTCTGGATAGATAGATTACATACTTTTGGCACTAAAATGTAAACTGAATGCTTCTTTGTAGTTTCCACTGTACAGAAAATCGACAGAGACTAGTTTAGTTTTGGATTCGTACACCAGATCCAAGGATCCGTTTTCTTTGAATCCGCAGTATTCACGACCGGATTTACTGTAAGCTGATTCCTTGATCCACAGGAAGTCACATCTGTAAAAGTATTGAAAGTCATTGAACAATTTGTATGTATTTTTAATTTGAATTATGCAGAGAAATCACTAAACTTCAAAATGTTCTAATTTAATCAATATTTTCAATTATTGTAATACATTTATTTTATTTTGGGCTGAGGAAGAATGATTAGATTCAATACTATCTTTAAATTTCGGGAATTTATATTTATATTGCACAGCAAAATTTTCTCTCGAGACATTTAAATCCCACCTAGTACCAGATGATTTGGATCAGGGGTCGGCAATCAATTCTCAGTGGCACTCTGCACTACTCGACAAATTTGACAGTTTTTGAGGATGAAAGATCATAAATTTTTAATGGACCTTATTTGACAAATATCTTCAAAATTATGGACATTTACGGGATTAAGAAAAAATTTATAAGATAATATTAAGGATAAGTTTACAGTTATCTTGTATATTATTGAATGTCATTTCTGCAGGCACGTCTAAAGACTTCTTGAGGCCCTGGGCCCTACACAAATGTAGGTCCCACCTATGACCCTTAAAAGTAGAAAATACATAGTATATATTGTCAAATACTCGTACAAACAATAACCCGAAACAAATTAGCATGCATGACTTAAAATCGCACAAACCGGCTTCATCGACTGCCGTCTTTTGATTGAATAAGTAATGATGGTGCATGGTGGTAGGCCTATGCCAGGGATGGCGAACCAGTGGCACGCGTACCAAAAATGGCACGCGACATAACATTTTGGGTACGCCAGAGATCAAGCTTTTTAAAAAGAACAAAGTTTACAATGAACAACCGGTCGTGGAACGGGTGGGAACACACTCGTTTGTGATACAGTTGCTTATGTTGCAAAATTTTTCTAAGCACAGCATAGTCAATTTCATTGACACAATTGTATTTTAAAGCTTATTTGTGTTATATTTATTATTTTTGTTTCTTAACATGGCTACAGACAGCCATGTTAACATTACATAACAGCAGAAAAGGAACAAAAAGTGCAAGATAGTAAGTGTAACGGAGAATTTCAAAAACTTGGTGAATCTAGAAATGTATCATTATTAGTAAAGGCGAGAAAGCGGTGGGTGTGTTTTATGTTCTGGAACAGCAGAAAATCGTCTGTAAAATAGCATTTTGAAACAAATCACAAATTCTCTTGTCAAAAAAAGTGAACCACAGCAAAAATAATTAATTGCTTAGAAGCCATTTGGCAGATGACTCTAATTCAGCATGCATTCTACTAAAAGTTACAATCCTAATATAAGTTAATTGTTATCCAATCTGCAACACAGAAGTCACACTAATGTTACTTTAATTTTAATTACACGCATAACTAAAACATTTACGACAATACAGTGCAAAGGGAATTTTTTTGCGTAGTAAATAAAGTTTTGAGTTGTTAGTATTTAGTTTTATTATTTTCCCATTAACCACAAGTCAAAATTATTTGACGGCACGTCTATATCTCATTAAACACTTTTTTAGAATAAATGGCACGTTGATCCATAAAGGTTCGCCACCCCTGGCCTAGGCCTTTACATGGTGGCTACGGTCATCACAAGTAGCCAGATGACATATAGTCCGAAATTCTCAGTTTTTTGAAGAATACAACCGGAAGAAACATTTAACCGATGGAATTATTCGAATTATACGATCTTATAAAAGCTGAGTCGAGAACGAGACGAGGCCCCCGCTGCGACTGAGGCCCTGGGCTCGAGCCCAGTTGGCCCATGTTTTAAGACGTTCCTGGAAGAGAGAAAATTGAATGCACTCTCTGCCTTTCGCTTTTGATTCTACATATCTAAGTAAAATATCTTCCCTCATATGAAAAATATTTCGAGTTCGCAAAGAAATTGTTTAACAACTGAATGCTCAGAGTCGTATCAAATTGAAGATCACAAATTATAATCCCTGATGTTGCGATTCGAAAGTGTAGCGGTGGAAGCACTAGTTTTTCATTAAATTTTTTATTTAACTACTATAATGAATCGAAATACTTATATCTTATGTTGTGTGTCTATTTCTTATTTTAATAAATAAATTTAAAAATACATAATATATGTACAATTTTAGTTTTTTAAAAATGTTATTGAAAAAACAGTTTAAAATATAACTGTTTATTTTTATGTTATGAAGTATATTTAAATGATACAAAATTTATAATAAAACTATAAATTTATATTATTGACCTCTATTCTCCAATTCTGCATGCATTATCACTGGAATCGGATTGTTTAAAAAAATGTCCTACTGTGTGGCCCACCACAGCTAAAAGGTTGCCGACCCCTGCTTTAGATAGTACTCCATAAAATCGCAAATGCTTTCGAATATTTACCTGCACGTCTTGTCATTAGAGCAGTTGGGTATGGCCAGCTTCTGGATGGTGATGACCAAGTGGCAGGAAGGACACGTGATGAGTTCCACGCTACATCGTTGGGGGATCTGGGGCTGGCTGCTGACAGGGTCCAGCGCCTTGGTCAAGCTGGTCGCATTCTCCACGCTGATGATTCCCGATTCGCCCACATCGATGTAATATTTGCGGCCATTCATCCATTTGCACAGGTCTATCAAAGACGAGAAAGAGTAAATTAGTAAAAAAATCATGTTTGAATGTTCTACGAGGAATAAATCGAAAGTAAGTTTTGTCACTTTTTTTTGAATGATTGAGTGAGTGAATATTAACGTCGCACTGTTCAGCTACACGAGGGCTTTTGGCGACGGACCACGTAATTTTGAACCATGGTCAAGTGACGTGGACGACACCTGAGCTGGCATTCCCTTTCCTAACTATCACACCAACGGGAGGACGTTTGAGCTCTCGACAAATTTAACGTGCATCGATGCCCTACACGGCGGGTCTTTAGTGGTACTGGGCTCGAACTCATGACATGACTGCCATGATTCGATACCTTGACCACTGGGCTACCGCAGCCCCACTTTTTTTTAGATGATACACAACGTGATACAAACAATCGCCATAAAAAGCAGCATCCGTTGTTGGTTCAACGACGGAAAGACACGAATGTAAGACTGGCGCATGCGCAGATAACCGAAGTAGAGATAATAGCAACAGATTGACTTCTTTTCTTGTCTTGTCTATGGATTTAGTGCATTTCTAGACTGTTCCAAAAGCCCCAATAACAAGAGAGGCCAGGTCTGGAGCTTGAGGACCGTAAAGAATGTCCTGTAATGATGCATCAAAGCTGTTTTCGGCTAATGTTAAGGAATAGGACTCAAATGATGAATATTTTTTCATATATAAAAGTACTCAGACATTAATATTATATTCTGGCTTCACTATCCTGTACAGAATCACTTATTTTATCATACTACTCATTTTTATACGAGTTGACACATTTTTTTCTTTTATAAAATGTGTGTTTCGCACTTTTTCTCCTATACTATAATGCTAAATGAGCTATCCCCTTACATGTTAGATGAAAAAACTAAATATTTATGAAATATATTCTGAAATTTTAAAAACACTATACTATAAACAAATGCATGAGTTACAAGGTCACTAATTTTTATAAAAATTAAAGCATTTTTTTCTGTTCAAAAAAGTGCTTCGCGTTAAAGTCACACTCTTGTACATATGCCGAAAACAGCCTTAAGTTTAAAGAGATGCAAGAATGACTTTGCAGTCAAAAGTATAATCTGGTGTTAATTGGGTTTGCGGAAAATTTCTGCCATCGGGAATTATCTGGAGATATTTTCATACCTTTGAAATAGCTTTGCTACTGTAGGCAACAAATATCTAGGATGATTGAGCTTTGGGATAGTTGGTTTTATGAAACGCTGGTTAGAAGTTTTGCGCTTGGCGACCGCGTTTGTATCCTCCAAGGTGACAGTGGAAGGCTGATCCAAGTACCAAGCCTCCTTAGCAAGGACATCCTCACATTCATTACCCCCAATGCCCAAGTGGGCAGGAATCCACAGGAGTATGCTTGGTTTATTAATCTGCCTGAGGAGAATGTTAATACCTTGTGTCGGGGAACATCGCCATTTGTTTCCAATGGGTGGTAGAAGGGAAATAACACACCTTCCGCGGATCAAATGGTAGAAGCCCAACCTCTTGAGACAATGGCAACATTCTTCTATGGATAGTGCAACATATCGACTGCCCAAAGTTATTCGAATACAAATCACGATGGTAGACTAACAAGGTGGTAGCCAATGGAAGTGCGTTTTGCTATCCGGTACGAATGTACACGTGGAACTAGTGTATCCGCCATCCATGAACGCATACTGGCCGTGTATTATGAAGAGGTCATATCTATTCAAATGGTTGATCGATGGCGGTGCATGTACGGAGAAGGAAGGCAGACTGTGGAAGATTAAGGTCGAAGTGAGCATCCACGAATGAAAATAATATTGCCCCATATTCAGGGACGTCTTAAGACTCTTTGAGGCCCTGGGCTCAGAGAAATTCTACGATTTTTTGAGGCTCTGGGCCCCTATGAAAAAGTAGGCTCTACCTAAGAGCTTTCAGAGTAGACGGTATATAGCAGGTATTGTCAAATATTCAAGCTTTCAAACGTTAATTTGAATCAAATGTGTTCGACTCCAAAATCTGAGCACCGATGGCTCGACCGGTGGCCACATTTCGACTAAATGAGTGGAATGACTGATTATGCTATTAGGCCTAGATCTAGACAGGGACAACGGTCATCACATAATAATACAGTCTTACCACATTTGCAAGTTAACATGCAGTTTGAAATGCCCTGTTTTTCAAAAAAATATGTACGGGAATAATATTTGACCATATTAAAATTATCCAGATCATGATCTTATTAAGACAGAGTTGAGAAAGAAACGAGAGACCCCCACCGAGGGCGAGGCCCGGGCTCAATTGGCACATGCCTTATGGCTGTCTTCGGTAAAAGGACGAGATCTTGAACTAAACGCGAAGCACTTTTTCAGACCGAAAAAAATGCCTCAATTTCCATGGAAATTTGCAATATTTTAACTCATAACTCTGTTAACAATATAGCGTTTTTAAAAATGCCAAAATATTCCATGAATATTTTCTTTTTTGTTGTAATACGTGAAGGCATAGCCCATTTAACATTACGGTATAGGAGAAAAAACGCGAAACACATTTTATACCAGAAAAAATGAATAAAACTCGGTTAAAAACGGGAAGTATGATAAAAAAATGCTGCTCTCTAAAGCAGCGTTTCTCAAACTGTGGGGCGCGCTCCCCTTGGGGGGCATGATAACTCTACGAGAAGGGTGCGAGCATATTGAAAAGTCTAAAACAAAAGATTATTTAAAAAATTAATTTACTGAAAGTAAACAAACAAAATACTTTCTGATATAACAAAATATAAAATACACATTTACACTGATATAATACACTTATAAATGTATCAGTACTGTGCAATGTATTTTATTATTAATTTAACATTACTAAGTTAAGAACAAATTTGATAATTATCTGTGACCCCATGGGTTTGTATTAACACTTATCTTGATAATTTGTACGGCTTATAATTAATTCCTTAAAAGCCGATTAAAAGTAACGCGATTCGCTCCTCATTGCCACCGTTTTTCATGTAGACGAGCGTATTTTAATGTTTTTTTAGGGGAGGAGAAAAGGAATAAATAAGCAAATCCTCTGAAATAAGTAAATCCTTCGCAAACACTGTGAAAGTCCTTTTATTGCAGTCCAAAGCCTTCGGAATAATTTTATGGATAGCAGTGCACAGAAAAGATCGTACTTCGGAAAGATGTATATATAAGTCCAGAAAATTAATACTTTGACTGAGCGAGACGTTTATATACGTCGGTGGCACATAAGAGGTTAAAGTCATATTGTATCTTTAGTGTCAAAGTATAGTATTATTGAATTCAATACATTGTTATTGTATGAAGGGGGGTGCGATGAAAATGTTGATTGAATAGTGGGTCAGGTATACTGAAAGTTAGAGAAGCACTGCTCTAAAGGATAGTGAAGCCAGAATATCATATTAATGTTTCATTTCTTTTATATCTGAAAAAATGTTCCAAAAATTCTGGTCCTATTCTTTACCATTAACAGAAGACAGCCTTAACACGTCCCTACCCGTAGTGACTTTCATGTGTTCCCTGGATTGAAAGTTGCTTTCTCGGCACGTAATTTCCGAAGCAATGCTCAGGTAGATCAAACTTTGTGACAATTCCTTGCATCGCAGGTCATGGAGTGTTACTAGAGTGGATTCTTGATGCTGATTGCATACCACGACAAATGTCAGGGGCGACTATGCCAAAACATAGTTCAATATGTGTTAGTTTGAGATGCCATGATTTATTTTTTTCTAATAATAAAGTTTCCGTGGTAAAAAAAATGATGAAACTTACTTTCAGAACGTCCCTTGTAAACCACCCTTTTTATCACGTGCTTCTCAAAACAGCTGAAGCTCATACATTTTTTTAAGTGAACTTTATCGCTTGTTAAGAAATAAAATGTGCTAAATAGTTCAAACTTTGCCAATAGTTTTTCAAAAAATGAATCGGGTGAACTACCGTAAAATCCGGCGTATCACATGCCGCACTTTTAACACAGAAAGTAAGATCGAAATTTATGGGTGCGCGTTGTACGCTGGTATAAAAATGAGCACTTTAAAAATAAAATGTAAAAAAAAGAGATGTAAATAAAAAAATTAGACTTCTGCATCTATTGACATACTGTTTATTTAAAAGAAATGCTATGGACTTAAAAGGTTGCAGTTCTAGAGAAGTATACAATTTTTTCAAAAACTAGGGATAATACCTAAAATAAATTACTTTAAAACATAAGAGCATCATACACGTGCATTTCAGGTTCCTTCGTAAAAAAGGGGGTGCGCCTTATACGCAGGACCGTTTTTAACCTCCATGGTACCCTAGGCACTTCAAATTGTTGCGCCCCTTCCCACAATTTCCAGAGCACTCCCTCCTTCAGTTCTTACCTTGCCAGTTTGGGTTCGGAAGGGATTTTCCCTAAGCTCTCTCGTTTAAAATTTTAAATTATTTTATTAAATTGATAATTATTTTAAATCTTTTGTTTTTAATTTTCCCCGGGTTTTCCCCCCCCCCCCCGCCCTAAATGGGGGGGGGGGGTGCCCCACAGTTTGAGAAAAGCTGCGATAAAGATTTTATTTCGAGTTTTGAGAATAATTTAATAACAGTATACATGAAACAAAATATGATTGGGGGAAAAAAAGCCAAGCGATTTGCATAATAACTTGGCCGATAGCAAAAAAGAAGATTTGATAATTTAGATATAAAAATGAAAGAGAATAATTGGTTTTTTAATAAATACTAGGTGTGGTATATAATTTTAATTTTTTTCTCTTTTTTTTTAATCCTCCAATTTTTTTCGCCCCAAAATGTATTGCGCCCTAGGCATGTGCCTAGCGTACCTAAGCGGAAAAGCGGGCTTGCTTATACGGCGAATATACTTCAAAATTAAGAAATGCAGCTTGAAAGTAAAGATGTGCGTTACACGCCGGATTTTACGGTAAGTGTTTTGGAACACATCTAAGGAAATAACTGAAACTTTAACTCGATATGCTTATGTAATGCATTAAAAATTCGAAATAACACACGATAATACTTAGCATTTTTCCAATTACTTTTTCCAGAGTTTTCGATCAATATTTAAATTTGCAGAAATGGAAAATGTTTTAGTATTATTTTCACGAGTTTGTGAAAAAAATATATATATATGTATATAAAAGCCTTAAAATTCCCTTTTCCCCAAAATTGTCGAAACCTGGCCTCGTGATTTCATCGACCCCTCCTCCATCCCCCCCACAAAAAATACTCTCGCTTACTTTTTTATTCCAGCGTGATCTCTTCATAAGCGTGCTTTCATATTTCATATTCTAAAAAATCCAGATCTTGGAGCTACGTGCCGGTACGGTTGCAGTGCTATAAACCATCGGAAGCTTTTACCGCGTGACATACATATGCTTTTAAAGGGAGGACGTGATCCCTACGAAATCTGACGCCTGTGGAGATATCCCTTTCCAAAATACCATGCTCTCATATCAAAAATTATTTTTTTTCCCTCTCTCTGTTTTATTTTCCGAAAATTTTAAAAATTCGAAATCGGAACTCGCAGTATCGAGTTACGGAATCGTCTGGAGTTTAAGACTGAAGCTTTTTTATGAGCTCAAAGTAAATATATATATATATATATTTGGAGTGTGTTGATTCATGTAAAAGAAGTGAGTGACTTTTTTTTGAAAAATATTCCCGTTTGAAGAAGTTTTGATGATGAAAAATGGAAATTGTGGACGTTCAAATATTTTTTTTTAACATTTTGCTAGAATTAGGTATTATTTAACTTTGTAACTTATCTAGGCCGTGGGTAGCCTAGTCGTTAGAGCACTGGACTCCAGAACGGAAGGCCTGGGGGTTCGATGCTCGATGCCACTAAATACCCTCCGGGCACACACGGAGTATGTGCTCGTTAAATCAGTGGGTCCGAAAATGGAAAGATAATACAAAAAAGCCAATATTATCTCTGTCCCTATTTCAAAGTAAGACTTAGTGTTACACCATGTTTCAAATTGTGTGTGCAAAATTCTCAACCTTTGAAAAAAGAGGAACAAATATGATTTTTTTTTATTAGGAGAAAAGTTTTTTTAAGATATATGAAACATTCTTCATAGTACAGCCTGCAGAGTGTACTTATCAGAAGCGAACATTTAAGAGTTTGTGTGTCCAATAATTATGCAATAATAAAAAAAAACTTTTAATAGAAAATTAAAATAAAATTCATCCAATTTTGCATTTTGTTAAGTACCGGGTGTTTCTAAAAGAATATCGGAGTTTTAGCGCTTTAAAGTATTTATCACATATAAGTTACAAGTATAATTCATACATTGAATGAAAGAGTAACTGCAACAGTTTTATCTACAAGTTGACAAATGTTCAATCTGAGCTCATCCGTCACACGGCACACATCAAGTCGATAGGCGAGTTCATACCAAACTTTTTTCAGTGTATCTCAGGTAATTTTTGCAACATCTGCTTCCATCCTGTATCTCAAGTCTGAAAGGTCAGCTAGTAGCAAAGGAACGTGCACACAATCCTTTATGAACCCCCACAGATAAAAGTCACATGGCGTCAGATCGGGTGAACGTGGAGGCCATGCGATACAGGCTTTATCGGGAGGCTCTTTGTGACCAATCCATTGGTTGGGTACAGTGATATTTAACCAATCGCGTACTGAGAGATGCCAGTGAGGCATTGCACCATGCTGCCAAATGAAGTTATTTGGTTCACTTTCTTCCGATTGAGGAAATAGCCATAGTTGTAGAGCATCAAGCTAGGCAGAACCAGATACAGTTGGTTACCTGTTACAGACTTGGTCGTCCCGTACTTTTGCCTTTACAAAGACAGCCAGTTGTTTCAAACTGATGATATTACCTAAGAATGTTATTATCATTTGGAGGTTGACAACCGAACTGAATACGGAACGCTCGTTGTGCAATAATAGCAGATCCTGTCTTTGCAAACCGGAGAACACAAAACATTTTCTGTTTACTAGTCGTCATTTTTCTACTAGCTCGTTGATCGGCAAGAAAGGGG